>JAAFCE010005724.1:5124893-5161274 GCA_013389805.1 Trigoniulus corallinus
CCAACGCGACTTGGCCGCACCCAACGCGACTTGGCCGCACCCAACGCAACTTGGCCGCTCCCAACGCAACTTGGCCGCACCCAACGCAACTTGGCCGCACCCAACGCAATTTGGCCGCATTTAGATAGTTTGTTGAAGGAATATATAATACGGAACCCTTAAGTATTTCCAGCCTGCTACAGGAAATGGAAATTTCACCAGTCGATTGGCTTGGCTTTATGACCCACCTCGGTGGTGCATTGGGTAGCACGCAACTGCGTCAGTAGTTCAAGGTTTGATACTGGACAGAGGTTGGTTGGCTTCTTTTGGATGAGAAGTAAAACCAAGATTCCGAGTGGGGTATGATGGCATTTGTACATAAAAGAACCCTTTCTACTATGCAACGGGTAGATGGGGCAAACATTTCCAGGTGCAGGGGCTCGCCCCCTTGCCTCACTGGAATTCCCCCCCATGAACAGCAAACTGATGATAAATTAAAATAGGGGTTGCAGCTCTGGCTGGCAACTGGCAGTCCAATATATCGCCCTTGTGTCCATTTAGAGTAATAAGATAGATACCCAACCCTACCATAGGCTGGAAAATGGTTAGGAGTTGCTGATTGGTTTCGTTTTGCAGGGTGAATTTTAATAAAACCAACAAACTGCAGGGACTGATTATTGACTGGAAATGGAGGAAAAATTTCCTGTAAACAAGTGTCTGGAACCACAACACAGTACATAGCTGAATAACATCCACATCACAACAGATGTTCAAAGTGGCTTCCATGGGATGCAATGTACGCTTTCACTCTTTTGCACGTTCTGGCCTCTGCTCGAATAGCATCACAGGCGCCATGAACACGCTTTTGAACGGTCTGCACATCAGGAACTGGTTCAGCATGCACGACGCTTTTCAGATGCCCCCTGAGGTAAAAATCCAGGGGGTTTAAGTCTGGTGACCTAGCAGGCCATGCAACAAGACCTCTGCATACTACTCAACGTCTGAGGAGGATTGTTGAGGTGTTGTCAAACTGTAATGCAGAAGTGTGCTGGTGCTCCATCATGCTGAAACCACATAACCTGTCTTATTGCCAAAGGCACCATTATCAAACAAACCAGGCAAAGTATTCTATGGGAAGTCCAGGTACGTTCCTCCATTGAGGCATTGTGGAAGAATAACTGGTCCAAGTATTCTAATTGAATACACTGCAAGCAGCCCTAATAGGCCAAATTGGCAGTGGAGAGAATGACTCTCATTCCTAATTTATAACCCATTAAACCCACAAGAAACCTGAAGCATAGCATCTATTCTGCCAAATATTGCATACCTGCTATAATGGCACCTTCTTGCAGAAACTTCCTCACACTATCCTCACTGAGGGAATTCCATTGCCAGAAGACCCTTGGAAGAAAAGACCAGTAATATGAGTCTGTTCATGCCCTGACCTCCTTCAGTTTGAAAGGATGATCCTTTCTCCCCCTATAGTCTGGCAGGGATAAGCTTTCCCCTGGAGCACCCTTGTACCCGAATTTCAAAAGTCTGTCAAAAAGCTAAATGTTCTCAGATACCCACCTGACATAGTGAGTCCCACCCTAATTTTGTGATCATGTCTGAGATGCTCAACCTATGAGAGAAACAATGCAGCACAATTCTTGCAGCCCTCCTTTGTATCATTTCAATTTCCCAAGATCACCCCAGCCTAAAGGTAAACCAAATTGGACTAAGGTACTCCACCATTGGCCATACCAGTGAAAAATAGGCTATTGCCTTTACTTTCTTTGTCTCCCAACACTCTTCTTACCGAATGGAGAGCACACACAGCCTTCCCAATCAATTTGTCAATGTGCTCATTCCAGGTGCCCTCAGTGTTTAGAATACCTCCAAGGTTCTTATGGGTCTCAACCCTATTAACCCTAACACCACCTACAGTGAAACCTCTTATTGGTCCACCTCATAGAAAGGTCTGCCTTTTTAATGAATGGAAAACTCTCTCATAGATGTGTGGTATTTTTTACCCCTCTAATAGGTCCACCCCTGCCACCAGTCCAAGGTCCACTGTCCATGGTGTGACCTAACCCTTTTAATGGATCCAAATGTCAACTAAAATTATAGGGTCTGAAAGGGGATCATTTCACATTGTTATGTGAGTTTGCTATAGAGCAGGGTTTCCCAATGGCGTCGGTATCGACCCCCTGGGGGTCAATGGAATGCTAAAGGGGGTCAATGATGATCAAGGGGTCGATTGGGGGTCGATCTAAACATTTATTTGTGTGCATTGCTTGTGACTTCCTTTGAAGGCCAACAAGCAATTCTTAATTTATTCCCCACCTATGGCAGGGTTGGGTACCTATCGTCTTCCTCTGAATGGACACAAGGGTGATATATTGGACAGTATTTTCCCCAGTCAGCTGCCACCAAAGCTACAACCCAATATTTGTATAGCGTTAGCCTTTGGTTCATTGGGGTGCTCAATCGAACTCCTACACCTGGGTGAGCGGCGGATTGTGTTGGACACACCCGTTCTCGTCTGATCACTGAAGTTAGGTAACACAACCGCAGCTAGTACTGACATGGGTAAGAGCGGTGAGTTGCGTTGGACACACCAGTTCTCGTCTGATCACTGAAGTTAAGTAACGCAAGACCAGTTAGTATTGACATGGGTGGTCGCTCGGGAAAGTGACCACCCGCATTAGTGTAGTGTCTGTGCAGTGTATGCATATGAACTATGTTGTGGACGGGGCTCTAATGATCTTTGTAGTTGAAGGACCCTAAAACACCAATAAACAACAACAACAATGAAACGGGGCTCTAATGACCTTGTAGTTGAAAGGCCCTAAAACACCAACAAGCAAGCAAATACACCTGGGTAGTTCACCTCATCTACCCATTGCATAATAGAGGGTTCTTTTATGTGCAAATGCCATCGTGCATCACATGAGACCTCAGTTTTACTTCTCATCCATAGGAAAGAGCACTTGAGGCACCTCGCTCGCCCAAAAAGAAGCCAACCCACCTCGGTCCAGTATCGAACCGAGAACCACTGACAGTTACCAAGTACGCTACCCAATGTGCCACCGGGACGGGATTTTGCATACTATATATCAGGTTCAAATTGACGTTCGGCAACTACGCCAGTAGTTCTAGGTGCGATACTGGACCGTGGTGGGTCGGCTTCTTTCGGGCGAGAGAGAAGCCGCGAGTGTGCCTTCTTTCGGATGAGAAGTAAAACGGAGGTCCCATGTGGTTGTACGATGGCATTTGCACGTAAAAGAACCCTCTCTACTACGCAACGGGTAGATGAGGCAAAATTTCCAGTTGTAGGAGCTCGCCACCTTGCGTCAGTAGCATTCCCAAACGAACACTAGACCGACGATAAATAAGCGTAGGGGGTGCAGCTTTGGCCGGCAACCGGCTGCAGAAAAAATCTATGACCAATATATCACCCTGTGTCCATTCAGAGGGACAAATGGGTACCCGACCCTGCCATAGGCGGGAAAAGGGTTAGGAATTGCTTTATATCAGGTTCAAATTATGGAAAAAAATGTAAGCGGGGGGGAGGTCTATGAACTAAGCTCATACTATTAAAAGGGGTGAATCTAAGAAAAAGGTTGGGAATCCCTGCTATAGAGTGAAACCTCTCTATCAGTGAACCCCTGTAATTGGTTCACCCCAACAAAGGTCCACTTCTTTTCATCATCATCTCACCATTATCCCACCTGCAGCAGGGTCTGTCTGCAGGTTCTTATTCACCACTCCCACTTATCCCCCGACAAGTCACCTTCCACCCCACACTCCTCCATGTCCCTTAGCACTACTTGCTCCCACGTCCGTTTTGGTCTTTTCCTACCCCTGGTACCCCCAATCACCTGAGTCCCACAGAGGACCTAATAAGTTCTCCCCTCCTTATCACATGCCCATACCACCTCAATTGATTCTCTGCAATGTTTCGTATCCCAAGCTACATCTGATGCAATCGTTTCAAACTCTGTCAGCACGTGACATCCCACTCATTTAACACAGCATTTGCACATCAGCCTCTTGCATTCTCCTTTCATGCTTTTTCCTAGCTGCCCAACACTCTGAGCCAGACAGTAGTGTGAGCCCAGTGGTTGCACAGGACTCCACTTGGCTGCCTCCACTTCAGTCATTTTGCATATTAATCATACATGTCACATCAGGTTCTATCTCTCCACTGCTCTGGAAAACGGATCCTAAATAATGAAACTTTACACCACTGGTATTACCTCATCCCCACAGTGAATCACCCCCGTGCCCCTGGCCATTTCAATAGAAAGCTAGGGACTCTGTCTTATTCATGTTCACCCTTAGGCTCCCTCTTTCCATCTCTTTCCACTGAAGTTTTAGTGTCTTGTAGGCCCTTGTGTGCATCTTCTGGATGATGTGGGAAGGCTTGAGCCTTCCCACATCATCAGCAAATACTAGGCAATGAGAGGCCCAATCCCTTATTGCTGTCAGCAGCTCATCCATTACTAGGGTGAATAGATATGGGCTATGTGCTGACGCTTGATATAAACCAACCTGCACTTTGAAGCATGCAGTATTTCTCCATGCTGTCGTCACCCTAGTGATGAAACCACCATACATATCCTGCACTATCCTAATATGGCCTTCATTGACCCCTTTCTTTCTTAAAACGCTTCCTACTACCTGTCTAAAGACACTATCATATGCCTTCTCCAGGTCGATGAATATTGAATGAAGGTCCTTCTTGACTGTTCTTTACTTCTCTAACATCTGCCTTAAAAGAGAGATTGGTTCCATGGTGGGCCTGCTGGGCAAAAACCAAAATTTTCCCTGGACACTACTTCAATACAGGCGACCTACTATGACTCTCCCACAGCTTCATAGAATGGCTCATCAGTTTTATGCTTCTATAGTTCCCACAGTCCTGGTCATCCCCTTTGCCTTTGAACAGTGTGGCTATCCAGCTCTCTCCAAGCAGATGGCATCTTGTTGCGCTTTGCTAACTTTGTGAATAGCTTCCCTAGTCATGTAATTCCTGTGGTTCTGAAGGTATGCCAATCATCCAGGGGGATCTTATCAGGGCCTGCTACTTTTTGACCTTTCATCTTCTGAAGGGCTCTGTATTTCAGCCTGCTTCACCCTGTCCACTGCCTTTGGGGTGGGTGGGGTGCTGTTTGTGACCATTGCATGTGTGACAGCATTTAATAGGTAGTGGTAGAATTCCTCCCACCTTTTGATTACCCCTGTTGGTTGGAACAGGATCTCCCTTGTCCCCAACTTCTCGTACAAAGCTTCATATTTCTGGTACTTGGCCAGGGCAATGGTCCTCTTGAATGTAGCCTGTCTTTGAAACCTGACCTCCATCTCTTGCCACCTATTAAAAGTTGCATTCTTTAGTTGTTTTCAGCTTCCTGACCTTGAGAAGTGCCTCCTACTCTAGCTATGTCAAACAGTTCCTCTCCATATCTCCCAACATTCCTAGCAACCCTGTCTCACTTGGCATTGGCTGACCCATCCCAATCCCAATTGACCTGGCTGAGAACCTCCTGCCAGAATTCATCTGCATTGGGGGATAACTCCTACCATCTAACGACTAGTTCTTTCTTCCAAGTATGCTTCCAAACTTCTCCTTTCATTAGTAATTCTATCATAAGCAGCTTATGGCCACTTTCTTTCTGAAAGTCCTCCCTGAGTAGTGCCCAGCCATCTTGGATCTCTGCCCTTTGCTGCTCTCTCACCATGAAGTCTATTTGTGACCTCCCCATGGGGACTGGAAAGTGACTAGGTGGTTTTCTCTCTTCCTGAAACATTTATTGGCTAATGCAAGACAATGTGTTGTTACTGTCTTCAGGATCTGCTGTCTCTCAGGGCTCATTGTATGATGCCCCCATCTGCCATGGATCTCATCATATTTTATTTTTTATTTCAAATCATACAAAGTACATTCACATGAAAGCCAGAGAACACAAGGACAACAACCCAAAGAAATTAAAGCAGCATTAACAAGTGAATAAAGAGCATGAACTTGAAATGCTGACATGACACTGCACATTTGAAATTCAAACACCTGAAGACATGGGAAAGCACTGAATGAGGCAGTGGGAAGACATGGCATTTGCAATCCTTTGGCAAACAGAATCTTTGGCAAGCAAAACAGAATCTGGAAGAGAGCCTAACATCCACAGAGGCTCTAAAAGACTTGGTTACCCAATGACAGGGATGGAGAGGATTGCACAACGCCCATGCAAGGCCGCTTTGCAACACATAGGGGAAGGATGAACACCTAGTGGAATATGAAAGATAGCATGCAGCAAATTGTTGTATGCCACCCTGAAGGGAGCAAGATGCAAAGCTGGAAGGCCTAGCAAAAGGGGAGGCAGAGTAGGGTACCAGAGCCTGCACTTTGACATGGAAGATTACCACCAGCTTCCAGTGAGATACCATGGACCTGAGCCAAAGAAAGATATATGCAAGATAATTTGTTTTAGCCACTAGGAAATCCCAGTGGAGAATGAAGTAGAGCACTGGGTCAAACCAAAACCCCAAGAACACATAATACATCACTGTACAGACCATCCAACGAACAATGGTGAGGGCAAAAAAAGAGAACACAGGTTTCCTCCGCAATGTCTCCCACACCCAAGCTACCTCTAATTTAATCATTTCTAATTCTGTCAGATCGCGACACCCCACTCATATATCGCAGCATTCGCATCTCGGCCACTTGCATCTGCCGTTCATGGTTCTTTCTAACTGCCGAACACTCTGAGCCATACAGCATAGCGGGCCTAACGATGGTTCTGCAAACCTTGCTCTTCAACTTTATTGGGACCCGGTGGTCGCACAGGACCTCACTTGCCTGCCTCCATTTCAGCCATCCTGCATTAATTCTATGGGTCACATCAGAATCTATTTCCCCATTGCTCTGAAAAACTGATCCTAAATACCGAAACTTTTGCACCCTTGGGATCCTGTATCCCCCACAATGAATCTCACCTCTTTGCCCCTGGTCTCTAAAATTGAAGGCTAGGTACTCGGTCTTCTTCATGTTCACCTTAAGACCCCCACTTTCCACTGCTGTCTTAATGTCCTGTAGGCCCTTTTGTGCATCGTCTTTGGACTCCTCCAGCCTTCCTACATCATCAGCAACTACCAGGCACTGAGGAGCCCATTCCCCCACTCCCGTCAGCAGCTCATCCATCACCCGAGTAAATAAATATGGGGTAAGTGCTGACCCTTGATGCACACCAACCTGCATGCTGAAACCCACTGTGTTTCCCCATGCTGTCCTCACCCTAGCAATGCAACCACCATACATATCCTACACTATCCTAACATGGCCCTCATCAACTCCTTTCTTCCTTAAAACCAGGGCATCGAACCGGAACGAAACCGAAAAAAACCTAAAATCGGTAAAACCGTTATTTTTGGCTGGAACAAAAACCGGAACCAAATCGGAAAAAAAATATTGCTCTTATCGGTTCAAACACGGGGTCCGGGCATCCGGGCTTCCATACGGGCACAAACATGGGGTACAAAATCATTTTAACCATTAGAAACACATACATTTTTGTATATACAAAAAATGTGCATGTACAGTGTGTCCTATTACACAAGCAGAGTTCTGTGTGCAGTGGCATAGCCAAGGGGAGGGGCTATACACCCTATAGAGTCACATCCCCCTCCATCATAAAATTGTGGTTCACCCTATCGACAGTCATATCCCTCCCCCTTCAGAAAATCCTGGCTATGCTACTGCCCGTGTGATAGGGAAGTTTCACAGGACAGTGGTTCAGCCAGCTGTGTTATGGCATGTTGGGCAGTGAGGGAGAACCATGTCAATAGAATGGAAGTAGCCTAGATGCGAATGCTGTGGGGTGTCACGATGTGACAGAATCTGAAACGTTTAAGTTAGCGGTAGCTTAGGAGTGAGAGACATCACTTAAAAGATGAGAGAGAATTGATTGAGGTGGTATGGGCACATGATGAGGAGGGGAGAGGAGGAACTTATTAGGTCCATTACAGGACTGTGAGTGATTGGGGCACCACGGGTAGAGAACGACCAAAATGGCCTTGGGAGCAAGTGGTGCAAAGGGACATGGAGGCATGTGAGGTGGAGGGGGACTTGGTAGGGGATAGACGGGAGTGGAGGATTAGAACCTGCAGACCCAACCCTGCCTTAGGTGGGATAAGGGTGAGATGATGATGGATATTTTAAGTATAATGTACTGTATTTTAAAATTATGTTTAATACATAATATTTTTATTTCAATTAATACTTGGAGTGAAACCGTAAACTGGAAAAACTGTTATTTTTACTGGAACGAAAACCGTAACAGAACCGATATATTTATTTGACGTGAATCATAACTGAAACCGGAACGAAAAAATAATGGTTCGATGCCCTGCTTAAAACGCTCCACAGTACCTGTCTAGGGACACTATCATAGGCTTTCTCCAGGTCAACAAATACTGCATAGAGGTCCTTCTTTGCTACTCTATGCTTCTCTATCATCTGTCATAGAATAAAGATTGGTCCCATGGTAGACCTACTAGGCATAAACCCAAATTGGTTTCCCTGGACGCTAGTTTGCTCTCTGAGGCAACATTCTATGACTCGCTCCCACAGCTTCATAGAATGGCTCATTAGCTTAATGTCTCTATAGTTTCAACAGTCCTGGGCGTCACCTTTGCCCTTGAACAATGGAACTATCCAACTCGCCATGCAGATGGCATCCTATCACCATTTGCTAACTTATTAAAAAGCTTCCCTAGCCATGTAATTCCTGTGGTCCTCAAGGTGCGCCAAACATAGATGGGGATCTTATCTGGGCCTACTGCTTTGTGACTTTTCATTTTGTGAAGGGCTCTGACGATTTCAGCCTCACTCACCCTGTCCACTGCCTGAGGAGTGATTGGGCTGCCTTCTGTGGTTGTTAAATCAGTGGTAGTATTCCTCCCACCTTTTGTTACCCCTGCTGGCTGAAACAGCACCCTACCATTGGTACCCTTGACCGTTATGACCCTGGTAACATCCTTACTCATTCTATCCCTGATCTTAGCCAGTCTAAAAACTGTTTTCTCTCCTTCCCTTGTCCCCAATTTTTCATATAAAGCCTCATACTTCTGGTACTTGGCTGGGGCAATGGTCCTTCCAGCATTTTTCTTTGCCTGAACATAGGGGACCAGGTTTCAAAGTTAGACTATTTCCCTCCACCTATGGAAAGCTACCTTCTTTAGTTTGATTGCAGCTTCCACCTCCTCATTCCAACACAATGTCTGCCTACCCTGATAAGTTCCTCCTACTCTACCCCTACCTAACAGAACCTCTCCACACCTCCTAATCTTCCTAGCAACCCTGTCCCACATGGCATTGGCTGACCCATCCCAGTCCCAGTTGACCTGGCTGAGAACCTCCTGCTGGAATTCATCTGCCTTGGTGGGCAACTTCCACCACCTAATAACTGATTCACCCTTCCAGGTATGTTGCCTAACTGTCCCCTTCATTAGTAATTCTATCATGAGCAGCTTATGGCCACTCTCCTTCTGGAAATCCTCACTTGGTAGTGCCCAGCAGTTTTGGATCTCTGCCCTGTGCTGCTTCCTAACCATAAAAACGTCTATTTGGGACCTCCCCTGTGGTGATTGAAAAGTGATTAGGTGCTTTTCCCTCTTCTTAAACCATGTATTTGCCATTGCAAGGCCATGTGCTCTTGCTGTCTCAAGGACCTTCTGCCCCTCAAGGTTGATCATCCCATACCCACTTCACCCATGTACTTCCTTATATCCCAGACCATCATTACCCACATGTGCATTAAAGTTGCCCCCAATAATCAGTAGCTTATTTCCCCTGCCCTGTCTAATTGTGCTGTCCACTGACAGGACCAAATCATCAAAATCATTCCAAAAAGCTGTTTTTTATGGTGTCACTCAGGCCAACTTGGGGGGCATATGCACTTATGAGGTGGAGCCCTATACCCTGCCAAACTACAGAAACTAACATTAACCTACAGCTAATTCTCCTAACTGCAGTGATCCCCTGCTGCAGTTCACTACTTAATACAATACCCACCCCATATTGTCCCTCTTTGCTACCTGCATAAATCAGTTTGTATCCCTCCCCAGAGCCCATGACCTATTACCCTTCCATCTCGTTTCCTGGAGGAATGCAACTCTGATCCACCTACAGTGAGGGAAATAAGTATTTGTACACCTGAAATTTGGCGAATATGGCAATAAATAACCAGTATTTTCATTTTAATGTGTATTATCATTTTTTTAATTGTAAATAAGAAACTGCTATAAATATTTGATTCAAAAATATTCAATAGGAAATTAATTATTAAAGAAAAACGATTTTCCCTATGGGAAAAAAGTATTTGTACACTTGCATAAATTAACTTTTAAATTCAAAAATTGAACGTTGAACTCTCAAAATTCTTTCTGTATTGATGTAATGTCCTGCCCCACAGTATATAACGTGCATTTTGTGTTAATAGTCAAAAAAATTTTGGTCATGGCTCCCAAGAAATGTGAGTTGTCCCAAACTGTGAAGGAAAACATTTTAATTTTACGTGCTGAAGGAAAATCGTATCGTGAAATAGGGAAAAAGTTAAACATTGGACACTCCACAGTGCAAAGCATCATTTCAAAAAAAAAAAAAAAACAGGAACTACTGAAAATAATCCACGATGTGGAAGGCCCAAATTGCTCAATGACAGGGCAGTGCAAATGTTGGTTAGAGAAGTTGACAGAAATCCTTTTGTGAGTAGCACAACATTGGCTACTAACATTGCAACAACATCTGGTGTGACTGTTACACCCAAAACTGTGAGAAATTACTTGAATGATGCAGGTTTAAAGGGAAGAGTTGCAAGAATCAAACCATTCATCAGTGAAGTTAACAGGGTGAAACGCTTGAAGTTTGCACTTGAATATCTCAATAAGCCACAACAATTTTGGGACACAGTGATATTTAGTGATGAGAGTAAGTTTAATTTATTTGGTAGTGATGGCAAAAAGTGGGTGTGGCACAAAGATAACACAGCTTTAAAGCAGAAAAATCTCAAAGCAAGTGTAAAGTTTGGTGGAGGACATGTGATGGTTTGGGGATGCATGGCAGCATCAGGAACAGGAAATATGGCAATAATTGATGGTATTATGAATGCCAGAATGTACGTTGACATTTTGTGCCATAACCTACAACAAAGTGCAGAAAATTTGGGTCTAAAAGACGTTTTTTCCTTCCAACAAGACAATGACCCAAAACATCGAGCCAGAATAACAGAAGAATGGCTTCTATATAACACCCCAAAACGTTTGGTAACTCCTCCTCAATCCCCTGACCTTAATCCCATAGAAAATTTGTGGTCAATTTTAAACTCAAAATTGAGGAATCGCAAATTTTCCAATAAAAAACAGTTGGAAGGAATTCTTCAAGAAGAATGGGCCAAAATTGACCCAAGTGTAACTAGAACTCTTGTCAATTCAATGGGTAGAAGATTACAGGCTGTAATTGATTCAAAGGGCCTTCATACAAAGTATTAAATTTATTTTCTTAAGAAAAATTGTGACTCAAATGCAAGTGTACAAATACTTTTTTCCCATAGGAAAAATCGTTTTTCTTCAATAACTAAATTTCTGTTGAATTTTATTTATTTAAACTTTAATAAGAGCATTTTTATTTATAAATAAAGAACTATAATACAAATTAAAATGAAAAATGCTGTCTATTTATTGCCATATTCAAAAAATTTCAGGTGTACAAATACTTATTTCCCTCACTGTATGCTTCAGGGTTGTAACTAGCTCTCCAGTCTTCCCTGAGAGGGTCCCCACATTCCACGTCCCTAGTCTAAGTCTAGCCCCCCTATTTGGTTTGACAGCTCTGACTGGGGGCACCCCAGCCAGACGTCCAGAATCCACAGTGATAGTAGCAGGGCAACCTGTGAGGGGGTGCCGTCCAACCCCACATAACGAAAACTCGATATAACGAACAAATTGTTCATCCCCTTTACATTGTTATAACAAGAGCCGACTGTACTAACATGGGTGGCTGCTTGGGAAAACTGGTACCACTGATACTCAAAATTCGTCACATTAGTGTAGTGTCTGTGCAGTCTCTGCATTAGAACTGTGCAGTGGACGGGGCTCTAATGATCTTGTAGTTGAACGGTGCTAAACACCAACAAAACAAATTATCAAAATTGTGGATTTGTACTGTGTGTAGTCTACGTTTGTGCACTTGGCGGCTGTGTAAATATACCGTAGGCCTATGTTGAATCGTCTTTATTTGACCACAGATGGAAATGGATTCCTAGTAATAAAGTGAAGGTAATTTAAGGTATGTTTGTTTCCAGCTAAAAGAATATACATAAGGGATTTTTTTTCCAAAAGTATGGTATATGAGCAATTTCAATATAATAAAAACTTTCATAAACTTAGATATTAAATGTTCCTCTAAGGTTGATAGGGGAAATGAGTATTTCCTCTCCGTGTAGGAAAACCGCAATGTCGATATGTAAAATGCACTCAGACTTTAGTCGAGTCAGTTTAGCGCCCAAGGTAAAAATGAATAATGCACTTTCTACAAAATATTAGAAGCTTTCTGTGTATTTTTCTTTGACTGAAGGTCTTAAAGAGTTGTTCTATTTCATTGACAGACAGGAAAGTAAAACTATCGCCATTTAAACAATTTCCCTCTCTGTTAATTTCTCACCCCACTTCATTCCCTTTGCTGTCCTTCCTGGCCTGCCAGGTCTCCTCCCTTCTTCACTCACTCCCTGAATTCTATTTACAGACGATGTAAGGAAATTTAGTGACTCCACAAAACAAGTAGAAAATGGCTTAAACGACATCAGAGTGGCGATAGAAAAGGGAGGCCTAAAGATAAACATGAAGAAGACAGACCATTTAGCTTTCAATTAGGAGGGACCGCATAATCTCTGGGGCGAACTGGTAACAAAGGTGCCAGATGTTGTGTACTTGGGGTCAGGGTTCCAGAGGAATGGGGAGAGGCAAGGCAGTGGAGTCCCAGAGGCAAGTGGAGGCCTGTGTGATAGGAAGGTGCCAATAAAGCTTTACACGGCAGTGGGTAGGCCAGCTATGCTATATGGATCAGCGTTGGGCAGTGAGGAAGAGCCACATAAATAGACTGCCATTAGCTTGATGCAAATGCTGCGGTATATGAGCAGGATGTCCACAGCTGAGAGAATAAATAAGGAATGAGTAGCATGGGACGAGGGAGAGGTAGGTAGAGGGAGACGTAGAGGTAGCATGGGTGATGGACATGGTGTTAAATGAGGAACAGTTAGTTGAGGTGGTATGGACACGTAATAAGAAGAGGAGAGGAGGAGTTCGTTAGGTCCATTTCAAGAATGCAGGTGGTTTATGTGATTTGCGTGGATTACTGGATTAGTTTGTGGGTTGGGGAGTAAGCCAGGCAGCCATAACAGGACGAACCCTTAGGAGGCTGCCTGCGGGAGATGAGGAGGTAGGTGAAAGGACGAAGGAGAGGGTTAATTTGCAGTACCTAACGTTCTTTACCAACCACCCATGTTGGTATTGACGTGGGTTTGCGCTGCTTAACTTCAGTGATCTCATGGGAACTGGTGTGTCCAACACAACTTGGCTGCACTCGGCTGTCACTTGCCTGCTCACTCGGCACACTTGGCTGCACTTTATTTATGCGCTTTTCTAAGGAACGTATCGCCACAAAAAAAAAGATACCTGACTGTATTTTAAACCACTCAGTCACTGATACATGCAATTAGCACATTATTCGCATAGGTCACATATGGGCAACCCTTGGTCCTCTACTTTTTTTGATCCAGTTCCCCCCTTTGCGTTGGACACACCAGTTCTAGGCTGATCCCCTTAAGCAGCACAACCAGCACTAGCATAGGTGTCAGCTTGGGGACACTGGATACTGCTAATAACTGAAATCGTTGTAACAGTATACACAATTACGCTGTGCAAGGGCCCTAAAACTCCAATGACAGTGGTCACCATGATCCATTTCAGCAAAATCTCATAGTGTTCAACAACAAGGACAATCTTCACAGGAATCGAGCTTACGTTAAGCTTCCTTTTATTTCACAATTCGGTTAAGCCCTTAGCTGAAAGCCACAATGGCAATTTAGCCCCAACTAGGAAAGATTGCCCTTCCTAGGCACTTGAAATTAATTGTGACTTGCCCCTACATCTTATTGCTAGACCTCCCAACAGTACTGATTTAGAAATTCCATTGCTTCCCTGCCACTACCAGAGGTAACACACTTTTTGTCCTCCGCCATTATTGAAGTGTGATGATGGGTTAGCACCAAACGGTAATTCCAATATAATTTTTCGAAATCGATTGATTAAATAATGAACAATGGGCTGGTTTTTGTTGTATTAAATATTGAAGAACTAATTACATAGTGCAGTACACGGATGGGGCTGTTGAGACAGAATTAGGAATGAGTAGATTAGGGGTAGTTTAGGTGAGGGAGACATTGCAGAAAAGATGAATTTTGTTGGTTGTCTCGTTGGTGTTTTAGGGCCCTTCAACTAAAATGTCATTAAGGCCTTGTGCTGTGGGGTCCCCATGACAACCACTCACAGGAATAAAATGTAAATGGTTGATAATATTAAACATACACACAGGGCCACGTTTTGTTGTTTGGTTGTGCTTTAGGGCCCTTCAACTACAAGGTCATTAGAGTCCCATTCACTTCATAAGGTGCATCTCATAATTATAAACACACCATCAAAATATCAGTTTTTAAAAAAGTGGTTGGGTATTTTACATTAAATAAATTTGGCAGCATATTTAAATGTAAAACAATCATTTTGTATATTTCGAAAACATTTATATTGAAATAGTATTTTTAAACAAAAAAATAGAAAAAAAAAACACAAAAATAAAGTGTCTCAAATTAATAAACACCCTTAGATCAATAACCAATAAACTTTCCTTGTTTCACTAGAATTTTGTAAACACGATTAGGTAACGAGTTTATTAACGTTTTGAGAGTATTTTGCTGGATATTTTCCCAATTGGAAATGATTGCAGCCTGCAGTTCAGGAGTAGAATTGTATTGCTTGCCACCAGCATAAACTGAATGAGCTATCATGCCCCACACATTCTTCATGGGGTTCAAATCAGGTGATATGGCAGGCTATTCCATCACTTGAACACCATTGTCTAAAAACCACTGCCAAGTGGTTTTAGTATTGTGAATTGGTGCATTGTCCTGCTGAAATTCAAAGAATGAACCTCCAATCATCTCTGCAAAAGACAACAAACTGTCTTGAAGCAACTTCTGATAGGCAAGGGCATTCAGTCTGCCTTTGGAAAAAGCTAAATTTGCTTTTCCACCAAATGAAAAAGGACCCCAAACCATTAGTGTGC
The DNA here is from genome assembly GCA_013389805.1 of Trigoniulus corallinus. NCBI lineage: Eukaryota > Metazoa > Arthropoda > Diplopoda > Spirobolida > Trigoniulidae > Trigoniulus > Trigoniulus corallinus. Next base: position 5,140,252 of record JAAFCE010005724.1, read on the forward strand.
CACCACATTGATGCCGACTTGAAAGGATCTTTTCTTCAGCTCTGATGTCATGCCAATAGTGTGCCCATCCATAAGGGCCATCCAAATTGAATTTTTTTCTCATTGCTAAATATCATCATTGGTGAGTCCAGTTCATGTGCTGTTTAGCCCATTCTATTTGCTTCTGTTTGTGGCACTTTTTTGGTAGTGGTTGTTTTTTTCTTTTTATATGAAGGAGCAATTTTGTTGCTTTAAGTGAAACCCCAATGTCTGGTTGACTTACTATGCGTCACAGTGATAGTTCTTTTTTTCAACCTCTGGATAGCAATTCTTTTTTTGCCTTGCAGTAAACTTTTATAGTCATCCAGGTAACTTGGTCCTAACTCCAGATAATTAACCACAACTCTGGTAGAACGGTTAAGAACCTTAGGTATGGCTATTATGAAACTTCTGGCCTCCTTCATTGTGGTTATTTGTCCTTTTTCCTGGTCAGTCAGTCTTGTGCCTCTTGGCATGATGTTTTTTGTCAGTCATGTGGTGTTAAAAACAGTAAATGGTGGTTGCCATTTGCAATGATTACATATCCCACCTTGTGGTAATTTTTGTAATTGTTTAATTATGAATTTTTTTTTTTTGACCCGCCGCGGTGGCGTAGTGGTTAGCACGCTCGGCAACTACGCCAGTAGTTCCAGGCTCGATACTGGACCGTGGTGGGTCGGCTTCTTTCGGGCGAGAGAGAAGCCGCGAGTGTGCCTTCTTTCGGATGAGAAGTAAAACCGAGGTCCCGTGTGGGTGTACGATGACACTTGCACGTAAAAGAACCCTCTCTACTACGCAACGGGTAGATGAGGCAAAATTTCCAGGTGTAGGAGCTCGCCCTCTGGCGTCGGTAGCATTCCCCAACAAACACTAGACCGACGATAAATAACCGGAGGGGTGCAGCTTTGGCCGGCAACCGGCTGCAGAAAAAACTATGACCAATATATCACCCTGTGTCCATTCAGAGGGACAAATGGGTGCCCGACCCTGCCATAGGCGGGAAAAGGGTTAGGAGTTGCTTTAGTTGTTGTTTAATTATGAATTTCTTTAATGAATTTGTTAAGTTAAATGCAAGTGTGTTTATAAATTTGAGACACTTGATTTTTCTGTTTTTTTTTCTATTTTTTTTTTAAAAGACAAACTATTTCATTAAAAATGTTTTCGTAATATACAAAATGATTGTTATACATCTAAATATGCTGTCAAATTTATTTAACATAAAATACCCAACAACTTTTTTAAAAACTGATATTTTGAAGGCGTGTTTTAATGCAGAAACTGCCCAGACGCTACATCAGTGCGATCATTTTTGGGTATTTGTGATATCTAGTCTTCCCAAGCGACCACCTGTATCACTACTAACTGGGGTTGCATTGTTTAACTTCAGTGATCAGACCAGAACTGGTATGTCCAGTGCAATAAGCCACTCCCAGAAAAGATAAGGGCATGTAAATTGCAGTGGTATGAGGATGTGATGAGATGAGGAGGAGCTGGTTAAGTGCATTACATGGATGAAGGTTATTGGAATCGTCCAGGGCAGGATAAGACTTATGTAAGACCTATCATTCGTTTGGACTTCAGTCCTGAGACCAACTATGTTGCAATTAACTGAAATAGGAATGGGAGATGTCGAACACGTTGCACTGATGCTTTGGGCCATCAGGACACTGATGGTCAGTGTGAGAGTGTATCTGAGAGAGTATATCTCTTGCGTCTCCCCAGCTGTCTATACATGTCCACTGGGCCCCTGACTAATAGCAGGTGACTTATGGCAAATGTGACCGGATGCTGGAAAATGAAAACATTGTGATGTTATCAATAGGTTGAATGTTTATCACACACAGAGAGGAAGAATTGACCTCTCTCTTAAGCTGGTCACAGATAATCAAACTTGTTGGGCCAACAGTCGGTACAACCAATTGTCCGACAGAATAACACAATTTGCCATTACAAGCGGGATCTTCGAACAAGCAACAAGCCTCCAACTTTATCAGAGCTGCAAAACTTTGGCATTGCATTAGCAATCATCCATACGCCATTACCATGCTTCAGTACAGAATATGCATGTCAACTGTAAACAACTCCTAACCCTTTTTCTCGCTTATGACAGGGTCGGGCACCCATCTTATCCTTCTGAATGGGCACACAGGTGATTGGTCAGTGTTGGTATTGGACAGTGTTTTTTCACTGCCGGTTGCCGATCAAAGCTACAACTCCTACAACACCAACAAAAGGGGACGAGCCTCTACACCTGGGAATTGTACGTGGAAATGCCATCGTACACCACACGGGACCTCGGTTTTACTTATCTGAAGGTTGGTGCACTCGGGGCATCTCGCGCCCAAAACTCGTAGTATACATAGGCAGTCTGCATATTTGGAATGGGGGTACCATGTGCCATATTTTGATTAAAACTATTGTTAAATACCATTTCAATAATTGTCATGTTAAATAATCTCGATACCGTCAGGCCAGGCCTCTTGGTACTTTTACTTGGTCAACACTGCATGGTACTCATGACAACGCACGTTACCGATGTGGCCCCCGGGGTACCCCCAGTTTGACATGCCTGGATTATACAAAGTGTTGGGTGATTGGGTAGAGTGTCACAGGTTTGAATGGTTTCACCCATGCAACCTACCCGACCGTCAGTATGGTCGCACAACAAGCCTACAGACTACACAATCTGTTGGGTTGGTTGGGCTGGATAGTTTGGGGCCGGCTTTAACCTTCGCAATGAAGGACGGAACGAAGGACAAGGTCCCTACAGATATGATAAGTGTTTGGGCCATATTCGATAGAAAAGGAATTTTTCGTTGTAATTTCATGCTCCTAATTTAGTTTCAATTCCAAGACGCATTTATTTCCGCATGTTTTCATTCATGAAAACCCGTGTACCTGCAAACCGGAAAAGCACACCCGTGTGTTAGTCAGGAATTGTAAACAGAGCAGCAGTCGTGCAATAGATGTGGTATGTTTTGTAACGCGAGGTTCCCGTAGTAAATTTAATATTTATCACTCCCTGGATTTGGCTGGACATTTTCAGCCTCCATTCTTTTATATCTTGGTCGAAAAAACAGAAGTAATGTAAGGACTATTACTGTAGATGCAGCAACTAGAAAAATCCCGGAATCTGTAAGGAAGGGTTAATAGAATTATAATTGTTAACAGGAATTCACATATCACTGTCACTACTTACAAATCATGTCCTGTGCTTGTGTGTTACTGCCTGATGTGCATTTTTCGTACTGTGCGTCGTGTGGTGACAGAGACCTACCCAGAGCTTCCATGACCAGGGTAAAAATTGTTGCCATGATTTGCCTTTCGAAATGGAAAATCACATCTTAAGTTACTTGTAGGAACCGCTGACAACAAAAACACTTCTTGGGGCAAATTAGCAGCAGTGACCAGCGCCACCGCGATAAAAGTCAGCAGCTCTATTGCGTTGGACACTCCAGTTCTCGCCCGACCACTGAAGTGAAGCGGCGGAACCACAGCTTGTACTAACAAGGGTGGCCGCCTGGGAAAACTGCGTACCGCCAATACCCAAAAATCGTCTCATTAGTGTAGTGTCTGTGCAAACTCTGCACCAGAACTACGCAGTGGAACTACACTTTGTTTTCCACATTGGTATCCCATTCTGGTAGCAATATCATGCCAACGGCACAAAAGGATACCGCACCCAGAGGGTGTCGGTTAACAGTTGAGTAACAGCTCTTCCTTGGAATGCACTTGTGACGGTGACATCAGTAATAAGTGTGTCCCAAACAGAAATCCTCTCACAGCTTTTGATAATTAATGGGGTGGGCAGCTGTATTGCTTCGGGCACCCCAGTTCACCTGGTAGTAACATTAGTTACCACTTGAAATCGTCCTAACAGCTTAGTGTCTGTGCAGACTCTGCACTAAAACTACCGTAAAATCTCACGTAAAGTCTGCACCTCAAATATAGTCCGCACCCGTCTATAGTCCGCATTAGCGATGGGTATGTTTCAAATATAGCCCACACTCATGTATAGTCCGCACTTTCAAATTCCTACTGTAGCCGGTGGAGCAACTTGTAGGAGGAATGGGATCAAATGAATTTGAACATGAAATGTCAGATTGCCCTGACAATGAAATTCAAATGTGAAAGATTTTATATTGCATTATCATATAAATAAGAACGTACTGTGTAAAATCGTGCTGTTAAGTGTAATAAAATGTTCAGAAAATGAAGAGTAGCTTTCATTAAGAACCCTGGGTTTCATTTACAGTCTGCACCAATATATAGTCTGCACTAAATGACCCTGTTTTGCGTATAATCCGCGGGCACTACGTGAGATTTTACGGTATGCAGTAGACGGGGCTCTAATAACCGTTTTAGTTGAAGGCCCCTAAAACACCAACGAAACAAATAATCGATGATGAACCACAAATGTTTTAAGTGCAAAAATTGGATTAAATGTGGGTCTATATTGTCTGACGACTAAAGTATATTCTGGTCATTTTTTCTAAGTGATTTTACAATTAACATTATCCAGCACAAATTGTTTAGTTTACACAGTAAGGTAGCTTACAGCACAACTGCATTCAGTTTTCTCAAAACACAAAATTTGCACTTACAACACCTGGGTGGTTGGCCATCGTAATTAAGAAACTTACCCTGTAAATATAATGCCTCCTGAACTTATTGACTCATCAACGGGGTAAGTACTTTCTACACCACATTCAAGTGCTGATGGATATATTCCCATTCCAAAGAATCCAAATAAAAGGCATAGGATGACCAAAACATAGAAGATATTTCGAATGGTGCTAACCTAAAACAGAATTAAAGGTGTGTAGGAAGCATTTCGAAATTCGAAGATTTAGATGAAAAAAATTTACCTACAAGAACAAATGCTGCTGCAATAACGACAGACACCGAAAATCCAAAATTGATGATTTCCTCAAATCGCTTTGTTTTTTCAGTAAGGTAGCTAAAAACTCCAGCACCAGTACACCCGCCAATCACCAAGACAGCACCGCATATTCCAGCATCATTCTTAACAGATCCAAAGTCATGTGATGAGTGATTTTGATATAGGGACTGCATGAGACCATTGAAATTTTACTTACATCATCATAACCCCAAGGACAAATCATTTGCCCAATCATGGACTGCATGGTGTTAATGAGTCCCACATTAGCACCCATGGCTACCATTAATATCATGAACTGCTTGTTCTTTACTGCCTGAAAATGAGTTTTAAAGTGTAAAACAATTATGGTACAGGTAGTTAGTCTATGATGTTCATGAGTCAATGCATCTTCATCATAGGGTAAGCGTACCAAATGTGGGCCAGTTAAGGGTACTCATGTGACTTTTTGGTTGTTTATGCAATAGTTTATGAAGTATAGGGAACCTTGTTTTGGCCAATGAGAAGCAATAAAATCACTCATTCTTATTGAAATGTGTATTTTATTGGAAACGTTGACCAGGCCAAGATATAAGGAAAATTACTCTACACCACCATTCGACCAATTGTGGATCATTTCATGACCATATGTGGATCATTCCCAATACAATCAAAGGAATTAGTCAAAATAATAAATAAATGATTTTTTTTATATAAAACTTAAACGTGATCATAAAAAATTACACATTTCAAATATATGTGTGTGGGAAAACATAAACAAAGATAATTGGAAATTATATAATTAAATGGTTGAAAACAAGAGTTTAGGCACATTTTTCTACATATTTTTCATATTAAATAATATCACTAGGATGACTCTCAGACTTTGAAAGACCATCATCAAAAATAGTGAGCCACAGTCCTTGGGCTTGCATATAAATGACTAGAAATATGATCCAAGATAAAGCAATCCTACAAAAAATGAAAATACAGCAGTGGAAGTTAGCCTATATGTCAGCCTAAAAGTTCCTATCTCAATAAAGGCAAAACAAAATTATCAATATTGGCCTCAGAATAAGTCTTACTTGTCATTTTTGTAGGCCTAATGCATTCTCTCAGAGAAAGCATAGCATGCAAAGGAAGTCCACTTCTTCCTCATCATGGGAGAACTCTAAATTGTTTTTCTTTTGATGGGCCTTTAGGAATACAATCGATATGAAATGTCTTCTTGCAACCATCACACTCTACCCAATACTCTTGGCAAATTGCTTGTGAATAATGCCCTTTGCAAGGTTCACAAATCCATTCCTCATCATCAGTTAGGCCATCAGTTGCATGTGTCTTCCTTTCATTGCCACTTTCATCCTTTTTTGGCTTGAGTTGTCCTGTACTCCTTTGAAGAAATTGCAAAGCTTGCTGCTGACATTGGTTTACATTTTTTTGGCAGGAGATGTTGGGAACACTAATGTCCTTTTTACAATTTCTGGCACTTGTGACTTGCCCCAAATATGGGGTGAAATTTTCTTCACAAGATGAGAGGCAGGTGATTCATTGGAATTGGATGTGACATTTTCCTTTGTGATTCCTGAGTGTGAAGGCAACATGGGTGCATCATCCTCCACATCACAAACCCCACTTGAATGACTGTCTGAAGGATCTTGGCCTATGGCACCACTTTTTGTTTCACATGCAATGGATTTTGTTGAGGATGAGAATGGCATACTGTGGATTGCACACCATGCTGAATACAGCTCTTCAGCACTATTGTCACCAGTCCAGGGCAAACCATCATGCTCCTTAAACTCTTGAAGGCGTTCTGGTGGAATTACAGCCTGGAGTGCAGCCAGAGCTTGATTGATTGAAAGCAAAGTTGCTGTAGAATCCTGGCAACTATCATCCAACATGTATTTTAAAAAATTGATGTTATGTGGATTAAAGGGCACCAGTCCACATGCTCTAAAACCTTGTTTCAGCCACTCTGGTTCAAATCTGCTAAAGATTTTATCCAGCAAAGGTGCAAATTCAGCTTTTGGGATAGTAGCTCCACCATTCTGAATTCTCCAAGTTGTGGCAAATTGCCTCCATTTACCAGCTAATGGCTTGAAGACTGCCACACCTAATGGCTGAAGGATGTGAGTAGTGTTGGGCAAGAGTGCAATGAGTTCAATCAAATTCTCCTTGCAGAATTGACTGAGTTCCATGGTTAAGTGTGCCCTGTGGCTGTCAAGAAACAGAATGACAGGGCGTTTTATACTGTTTTCCTTAAGGAATGGCTAAAGAACTTTCTGTATATAGTTAAAAAACACTTCAGAAGTCATCCATCCCTTGTCGGAGCAGTTTAGGGCAATTGATACTGGTGCAGGGCTGGTCCGTCCATAGGTTCAAAGTGTGCAAAGAATGCGGGCGGCTGCCCTGATGGGGCGGCCAATCAATGTTAACTTGCAGACATTAAGAAAATTATGTGAAATAAATTGACAGAGGTGGGGTGGCCTCGACATAACTGCACGCAGGCGGCCGAACTCATAGGACCTGACCTGTACTGATGCTGCCTCGGTGACTGCTACTGGTATGCGTTTATACTTGTATACAACCAATGGGGGTGCCAGTGCACCAGCAGCCAATCCACAGACTAGAACAGTCTGAGAGTCTTAATCTGACCCACCAATGCTGTATACATTTTGGGCACCTTTCTGTGCCAGAACCTGGACATCGCGTCTCATCTGCATTGTACACTCATGTGGAATCATGAATGGTCTCCCAAAGTCCCTTTTCTTCAAGATATATTTTTAGCCTTTCAAAATAATCCTATATGTCCTTCTTTGTCACTGCTGCCTGAGAAGATACCAGGTGCTTCTCAATGCGTTTGGAGATCCTGGTGTTGTGACATTGTAGGAATAACCACAACCACAACCACTTTTCTCCAGATATAATAGCATTGTTTTCTCCCATCTTTGCAGCCAGCTTGCAGGCAATTTTTTTGCAGTGCAGCTCTAGTAATCGAAAAACCTGCCTTTGACATGGATAATATGTATGCTACTACTAATTCCTCTACATCAGGATCAAAGGTTGTGTGGCGACCCATCCTTGGCTCGCTGCTAACAGTGTGGTTCTTGGAATTTTAAATTCCTTGGCAGCAGAGTGAAACTGACTTGCCAGCTCTGACAGTAGTAACAGCTCTTGTGATGGCTTCATTTGAAAAACTTTGTGAATGTGTGCCATTCAAAACAATATTTTTGAATTCATTTTTGTTTGCTTGTATTTTTGCAGTAAAATATATTTGTACAACTGTCAAACAACATCATGACGATTTTCATGGTGGAAGTTGCAAAAAAAAAGACAATTGTAGCTCAATATTTACATGTTACCAACAATTGGTGGCAATGGTTGACTAAATATGGACCAACCCTGTCCATATTTGGTCTACTATTAAAATTCAATACCAGTAGTGAACCATGGCATGTGTTATGAAGCCAAAAACAGTTTCATTATAATCAACACAATTACGTGTTATATAACCCCCTCTTCATCAACTTAGACCATAAAAGTTATCTTACAGCTGATTAAAATTTATTATTAAAACGAATTGAAAATCTTGCATACCTTACCCATTGAAGGAAATGATCGTGACTATCAGTGGCACTACAAAGTTTAATAAATGGCATATGCTAATTATGAGCAGTTTCCTACAAAAAACACCAGGGGATGTTTAATTTATTTCCTGACAACACATAGATGGTGTTCCTTTCTCCAAAATTTATACAGTGGCTTAACTACAGTTGTTTTAACTGAAAGTGACCCACATTTGGTGGGTGGCCCACAATTGGTACTATTACCCTACCCTAATCCCACTTGTGGCATGGTTGGGACTGTGGGTTCTTGTCCTTCCCTGACGTCTATCTCCCACCAGGTCCCCATCCATCCCACACATTACCATATCCTTGCAGGCTGCCTGCTTCCAAGTCTGCTTTGGTCTCCCCTACGTTGGGTGCTTAACTAAGCCTGGTTCTGTGACATGCAACACTGGTGAGAATAGCACTTGAGCAGATGGCAAAATTATGATGCCTACCAGAAAGAGAAATTCACCTGTTGTGGTTCCATGGCAGGAGAGAAATCATGCTAAGGAGCTCCTGCACCTGAAAATTTTGACTTGTCTACCAATTGCATATAGAGGATTCTTTTATATACTGATGCATGTTCATTAATTTGTGAAGTAAATTCTTGTTATGATGATCATTGAAAAGTTTCATTGCAATGGAACTATTTTTCTTTACTACAACAGTAATCAGAATAGATTAACACCAATAAGAGGATGCAATGAGAAATTCAGATTTGGTAGACTAAACTAAAAATGCGTCCAGATTTTAACAACCACTGTGTAAGAACGCTGACCATTCAGATTGTTCCTTTTTCTAAAATCAATTGAAATTTCAAATGGTCTGAAAACTCGAACGTGCACTGGCATGAGGAATTCAAATGCATCATGAGAGGAACACTCTCATGATGTACATGAATTTCAAGGAATTACTGTGCAACAGCTGAGTTCCATGGCAACCCCAAATCTAACTAAGGTTTGAATTCAAAACTCATGATAGCCACTATACTAACCCCCCCCCGTTAGACGTTTTGTGGAAGGTAAACAGAAACGTACATGACGTCCTGCAGTTTTTGAACAAGTGAGACTGGTAGGAGAAGGTACCATCACCACAATCAATGAAGTTGCATTATGCAGCAACAAATCAAAATTGGGTTTATAGTCCAGATCACTAATAATTGCAGAAGAGTGAAAAGCTGGTTTGAGCCGATTGAGAGACACGGTGTCCCAATTGCCATTAATATCGAGTGTATAGTAATGATTATGTTTCTCAAGAACCCAAAAAGGGCCATCATATGGTGCTTGAAAAGGTTACCTAACCTAACTGACTGTAACATAACCAAGTCTAACCTAACCAAGCCTAACCAAACCTAACCTAGCCTAACCTAACTTAGCTACTCATTCAACATCAAATTTCATGGGCCGAGTGCATTAAATAGATGCCATGGCTTGTTTGAACGATCAAATGAATGAATGCATGATGGTATCTTTCAAAATCACATCAAATTCTACAAACTGGGTAAAAGGGAACGTGCAAAATACAACAACTGGGTAAAAGGTAAAGCGTATCTGGTATTGACACATAATAACAGAGGAGGAGTTCATTAGTCCGTTTTAGGAATGCAAATGGTTGATAGCACCTGATACAGGAGGAGACTAAAGCAGATGTGGGAACATCTGTTTTACCACTGCCTCGTTTTTCAGGGAAGAATTAGTGCAGCCATGTTGCATTGGACACACCAGTTCCCATGAGACCACTGAAGTCAAGCAGTGCAAGCCCATGTCAATACCAACAAGGGTAGTTGGTAAGGAACGTTGGGTGTTGCAAATTAACCCTCTCCTTTGTCCTTTCACCTTTCTCCTCATCTCCTGCAGGCAGCCTCCTAAGGGTTCATCCTGTTATGGCTGCCTGGCTTACTCCCCAACACACAAAACTAATCCAATTCGCATTGCATTCTGGGAGTGGCAAAAATCGTATTGCATTCTGGGAGTGCCAAAAATCACATTGCATTCTGAGAGTTTCAAACTAGATCAAACTTGTTGAAAACTACAATTAAACTTTAATCAAGGTCATGTGGTCATCTTAGCAAATTCCAATTCACCTTGTGGTATTTGACCATGAAGTGTTAAAGTTCATTCTGTGATGACATATGTGGAATTCATTTCAGCTACTATCATTGGTGGATGATAGAGAGAGCAAAGTATATAATGAACCATTTTCTTTGTAGAATAGTTCAGTGTGAAAGAATCACAGTCAGATGTCAGAGTGAGTGTAGCTTTCTGTATTGGACATGACACAGTGAAGTTGAGTAAATTGCTTTTTATATCAGCACTGTAGTGGACATGACTGATGTACAGTAATGTGATGATTATTATTGTGTTACAACCATGTTATTTGGAAAGTGGTGACAACTTCAAGACATATACCAGTTTTTGAATTCAGTGATGTGTATTTTTTTTTTTTTTTTGCTTTATTTCTTTTGCAAGTGTATTCAATCTGAATATAAACTTTTTGTGTGGCCAAGTTGCGTTGGACACACCAGTTCCCGTTAGATCATTGAAGTTAAGCAGTGCACACCCACGTCAATACCAACTTGGGTGGTTGGTAAAGAACGTTGGGTGCTGCAAAATAACCCTCTTTCTCCTCTTAATCTCCTGCGGGCAGCCTCCTAAGGGGTTGACCTGTTATGTCTGCCTGGCTTACACCCCAACCCACAAACTAATCATATGAACTATACAACATAGTATACATCTCAATTGTTGTGTTGCCTCATACCCCAACAAAATCCACTGGTTATAGACCAGATAAACAGAACTCTCAATCTAGATTGGAATGTAGCTTGAGTTGATCTAGTTTGAAAGTGTTCAATCTAGATTGAATTCAAGCTATGCTGTTTGCACTACCATTTTCAATCTGGATCGAAATTTCAAACAAGATTGAAAATGCTAGGGTGAATGCAGTATAAGGGATTGGTTGGTTTGTTGGTATTTTAGGGCCCATTAGCTACAATGATCATTACAGCCTCATCCACTGCATGGTCCTAATAATAAGCCTTAAATAGTTTAGGCATGTTGGCTTCTTTCAGGTGAGCACCTTCCACCAAATGAGAAGTAAAATCGTCGTCCCATGTGGTGCACAATGCAATTTGAATGTAAAAGAACCCTCACTGCATTGCATTGGGCAGATGAGGTGAAATTCCAAGGTGTAGGAGCAAGGTGGATTGCCCCAATGATAAATAAACATAGGAGTTGCAGCTTTGATTGGTAGCCAGCTCCAGAAAACAACCATGCAACATATTGAGATTGTAAGCAAATGCTCTCCCATGTGTATAGAGCGCCTGTATTGCATTCTCCACACCAGTTTTTGTCTGATCACTGAAGTGAACCTCAGCTTTCAATAGCATGGGTGACCACTTGGGAACACTGAGTACTGGTAATACCCAAATCGTCATAACCAGTGCCAGGTTTAGATATTGAGAGGTCCTAGATTATTTCAACTTTGAGGCCCTTTTCTTAACCTTCCGTCTGCAAGGTGGGGTTTTGGCAAACCTCAGACCTACAAAATTGTGTCTCCACATGTATCACTTTCTCCCAACCTTAACCAGCCTTTGAGTACCTGTTCTCTGATGTTTTTTTTACATATCTAGGAAAGTTGGCTGGTCTCCTAAGTAATTATCATATTTTATTTTCATTTTTTTGGAGAATGGGACAGGTATGGGGTTTTTCCTGACCACACCTTGTGATGTATGTGAAATTTTAGTGATGCCTCTTCAAACCACTTTCTTCATCTATTCTCAGTAATAGTCAGCTTTACCCCTAGACCCATGGGGGTTTATCCCAATGCACTTCAAAATGTTTAATTTGAGATGATTATCTATGCCCTACATTGCTTTAGGGTTTTAATGCCGGTTTGATTTTTTGAAGTTCTAGGAAAGGTTGAAATCTTATCATAATCAAACTAAGAGGTTATAAATTACTGTATTTATAAGTTAGGAAACATCTACAGTAACACATGCCATGAATGTCATCTTCCCATTTGCAAGAAGCATTCAAAAGCTGTACTGTATTGTGAGAAATGTTTTACAGAATCTGAAAGCATGGATATTTAGAGTTCTATTGTGGATTCTATTCAGAATAATTGACTCATATGCTTTGGTATATAAAATGTTTACCTCATTTTAAATATTGTTAGACTATTTGCATAATAAAATGACAATTGTGGCTTGTTCATAAAAAAATTCATGACGTCACTCAGGTTAATTGGCAATTATGTAATTATTTGGGAGTTTTAAAATTATTTTCACTGTTTAGCATTTATATAGATGTTGTTTAATGCAATATAGATGATAATCTCTTAATTCTGAATATATTTTAGCATTAAAAATCAAAATTTCTCTTTGGGGTAAAAATTAACCCCACCTTGTAACGAATTTCAAAAATCGTTTCCTTGTAGACGGAAGGTTAAATGTTGAAGCCCGCTAATTGTTGAGGCCCTAGGCTTCAGCCTCACTAGCCTGATGGTCAAGCCAGCACTGGTCATAACAGAGTAGTGTCTGTGCAGACTGCATAAGAGCTATTTAGTGGACGGGACTCTAATGACCATTGTAGCTGAAGGGTCCTAAAATTTCAACGAAACGCACAAAACTCATGTCTACATTAGGAGGGACAAAGGCGGATACCCTACCTTGCAATAGGCGATAAAAGAGTTAATAGTTACTAGGTGAGAAAGAAAGCTGGATAAACATACCAGTAGTAAACTTGTGCCATAATTCAGGCCTGTTGATCGGTGTTGGTCGTCAGCTGTAAGACTTGGTGGTAGTGGTGGTTTAGCAGTTCTCACTAACAGTCCACATATCCCAGACACAATACCAACACAGCAGAAAATTATATTCTGAAAACAAGAATAGGATCCTACTAGTTTAAAAAGCCCTTTGTATATTTTAGAGGCGATTACGCAGGGAAAGCTTTCTGGGACAGTGTCCCCAAACACTTTTTTCAGTGTCATACGCTGTGGGGATGAAAATGGTGAAGGAGTTCAAGGACCAATGGTGTTGTTCGTTGGTGTTTCTGGGCCCTTCAACCCCAAAGTCATTAGAACCTCGTCTACTGCATAGGTCTAATGTAGAGGCTGCACAGACACTACAGGAATGTGACGATTTCCCAACTCCGTTTTCCCAAGCGGCCACAGATGCTAGTACTAGCTGGGTTTGGTTGCATTGCTTAATATCAGTGACCTGACGAGAAGTGGTGCGTCCAACGCAATACAGCCGCTCCCTTCAAGGACCAAGTTAAGCAACGCAACCCCCTAATAGAACTGGTATGGATCACTGCTTGGGAACGCTGAACATTGCTAATACCCAAAATCGCCTGCACACACTCTGCATTAGAACTACGCAGTGGACGGGACTCTAATGAACACTGTAGTTGAAGGGTCGTTAAAAGTCAACAAAACAAAAGTTGAAGGTCCTAGGGCAGTGGTGGCGAACCTCTTTTGGAAGACGGGTCACAATAACACGAAAAAAACCAAAAAGATTTTCGCGGGTCAAGTGCAAGCACTATTTAATTTTATGAATAAAAAAATTATTATTAATAATGAATAAATCAATTTATTATATGTAGCAAATAGAGAACATAATCATAATACCCTTATCTGGCCTGTGGCAGGGTCAGCTTTGCGGGTTCTAGCCCTCCAGGTCCCCGTCCACCACACACCCACTGTGAGAATATAAACTAGATATGATTCACGCTTGGGTCACTTAAAATTGCACAACACAGGTTCGCCACCACCGTCCTAGGGTCAGTGTTTCACAGAAATGGGAAAGTACATTTGGATCTGACACATAGGATCAATGTTGGTTGTGTAAAGTGGAGTTGTTTTTGGGCCCACAACTACATTGGTCATTTAGGCCTGGAACTCGTGCTAATATAGTCAATAGAGGCTCTACACTGTAGCGACGAATGGATATCAGCAGTACCCAGTGTTCCCAAGCGGTCACTTATCCTAGTACTATCTGTGGTTGCATTGCTTAACCTCGGTGATCAGATGAGAACCGGAGTGTCCAATGCAATGCGACCGTTCTTGAAGTGGGGACCGGCAAGAGAAATCCTGTGTGATCGGTGGGTCTTAAACGAAAGAGGGGAGATTCTACAGGGCAGTTTTGGGAGCAGTGCAGAAGACTGCTGAACTTAGGAATGAGTATATTAGGGGTGATTTGAGTGGTGGGACACCTCCAGCAATTCAGGTGGTATGGGATGTATGAGAAAATATGAGGAAGAACTAGTTAGGTCCATTAAGGGCAGGTAGTGGAAGGCGAAAACAGACGTGGGAACAGGATTTTGCGATGTATATTAAAATGTGTGGTGTGGATGGGGACCGAGGGAGAGGTACGCGGGAATGGAGAGCCAGAACCCACAGACCCGACCCTGCCACAGGCGGAATAAGGAGATGACGATGATTTCCGTTCTGGCATAGTCATGTACTCCTTTGTCCCACTAGAATAGGGAACACGCGGCTGAACTGAAGTGGTTGTTGGTAAATCACAAAGCCGGTTGCTGACCTAATGAAACCCTTTGATTACGTAACGCCACCCTTTTTTTTGTCATTGAGGCAGATTTCCTTCATTCACACCACGGAGGTGAGATCCTGCGCCTGGAAATGTTGATATCGTGTATAAAACGCCCTTTTGTGTGTGAACATGTGACTAGGTACGCATAGGATCCGGAACGTTCGCCCCCGCACATTTCGCCCCTTGGACGTTTCGCCCCCGAACATTTCGTCCCCGAACATTCCGCCCCTCGGACGTTTCGCCCCCGAACATTTCGTCCCCGAACATTCCTCCCCTCGGACGTTTCGCCCCCGAACATTTCGCCCCTCGGATGTTTCGCCCCTGGGAGGGCAAATGGCCGTTTTTTTTTTTTTTTGTTAATTTTTGTTATTCTGTTTTAGGTAAGGTAAAATGCCAGCGTAAATATCGTAAATATCACAAATAGTGTAAATTAGCGTAAATAGCGTAAATATCGTCAATGCCAGCCCTTTGCTCTCACTTTGCATTTTTTTTATGTGACAGTCATGCTTAATGTTTGTGTTTTTCTTATTTTATTAAAATTATTATTACAGTAAACAGAGCAACAAAAACACCGGCCATTTACCCTCCCGGGGGCGAAACGTCCGAGGGGCGAAATATCGGGGGCGAAGCTTCCGTAAACCGGTACGCATCACCACTTTACTTCCTATTTTATGGAAGGCGCACCCTGGGCTTCCACTCCCACAAAAAGTAATTTGTCGTGGCCTGGAGTACGCAACCCCAACTAGTACTGGCATGGGTGGCCACTTGGGAAAACTGGGTACCGTTAATACCCCAAAAGTGTCACATTAGTGTAGTGCCTTTGCAGTTTCTGCATTAGAAATATGCAGTGGACGGGGCTCTAATGACTTTGTAATTGAAGGGCCCTAAAACACCAACGAACCAAAGTGGCCTGGAGTGATTCTACAACCAGGGCCAGTTGGAGGTCTTACCGACCTAAGGAAAAGTTATTATTAGGACGCGAAATATTTGCAAACAATGGCTTGGTCTGAAGCCTGAAAAATCGACATCTGTCCCGGGCCTGGGAAGTCAAAGAGTACAACATTGTATCCATGGGCAGGTCATGAATATCCAAAATTGACAAGTAAGGGATCAGTGTGGGATTCTAGTGCGCACCGATCTTAACTTCAAAATCCCTAGTACGTTTTCTGCCATCATCATCACTCCAAATCTTTTTCCCGCCTTTGGCAGGATCGGGTATCCATTTGTCTTATCAGAACTGAGGAAACAGGGGCAAACTTTTGGACTGTATTTTAGCGATCTGTTTCCTTCATTTGGATAATTTTGGGCCATGTTGCCTGGAGTGGTGTAATGTGAGGAGAGGAGGAGGAGCTCGTTAGGTCCAGTCCAGGAATGCAGGTGGGTGAAAGCACCCGGGGCAGGGGGAGACCAAAGCAGAGTGGAAGCAGGATGTTCGTAAGGATATGGTAATGTGTGGGGTGGACGGGGACCTGGTGGGAAATAGAGGGGAGTGGAGGGCTAGAATCCGCAGATCCGTCTTTGCCACAGGTGGGATAGAGATGATGATAATGATGACGCCTGAGGTGAGGGGATCGAGCCCGTACTGCTGGAAATTTTGCCAATTGACTCTATATCCTTACTCCACGAACAAGGGGTTTTCCATGTAGTTGTGATATCGTACACGCCACGGACGGAGGGCGCGATGGGATCTTCCCTTTTGCTCCAGAAAGGTCTGTTACAGCCTGTATTGATTCTGAACCCTTGGACGCAAAGCCACTGAGACCAGGAGTGCGCAATATTTACCAGGAGAGGAATATCCGTTGAGTATGTGACAATAATAGAAGACAGAAGACTGCCCAGCATTGATCCAATGGGATTACCTGCAAGATGTATACATAGAACATTATGATGGATACTTTGTGACGTCATAATGACGCATACTGTTATGGAATTCCTGCAATTCGTTCCTCGAGAGGGGGCGAACCTACTCGGTGAGCTGTTCCAAAGTGTTGGACGTCTTAGAAAGGTCTTGATTATCTGAGAACAGGAAGCGAAAGGCCTGTCAATGTGGCACCGCAGTAGAACTGACTCGTCACCAAGCTCCTACACTGGAAATTTTGTCTGATTCATAGGGTGCTTTTCCATTCAGTGGTGTGGGAGCGGCGAATTGCGTAGGACACACCAGTTCTCGCCTGAAATCGCGCCTTGCCTAAGTGTAGTGTCTATGCAGTCTCTGCATAAGAACTATGCTGTGGATGGGGCTCTAATGACCTTGTAGTTGAAGGGCCTCTCACTGTGTGTGTCTCTCTCTCACTGTGTGTGTCTCTCTCTCACTGTGTGTGTCTCTCTCTCACTGTGTGTGTGTGTCTCTCTCTCACTGTGTGTGTGTGTCTCTCTCTCACTGTGTGTGTGTGTCTCTCTCTCTCTCTCACTGTGTGTGTGTCTCTCTCTCTCACTGTGTGTGTCTCTCTCTCTCTCTCACTGTGTGTGTGTCTCTCTCTCTCTCACTGTGTGTGTCTCTCTCTCACTGTGTGTCTGTCACTCATTGTCTCTCGGTCTCTCACTCACTCATTGTCTCTCTGACTGTCTCCCTTTCACCATCTCTTGGTCTCTCACTCACTGTCTCCCTCGGTCTTCCTTAAATGCTGGTAATTATCAATAAATAAAGAAGTCGTTGATTGTCTTAAGCATTTTGGAAATGTAAGCAATGTTACCATTTCAGTATTTCCCACTTCAAATGCTTTTCTTTTGCCAAGGCACCATTCCTGTAGTGTAGAAGTATGTAGTAAAGTTCTGTCGAACTGGTGTTTTAGTATTAGTTGACGCAAATTGCAAAGCAATATGTTGAAAAACTGCGAATCATTGTGCGTTGAATGCCTGCTGTCAGAGTTTAGCAGGGCTGCGTCACCTGCGTCACCCTGCGGCCTCGTTTTGCGCCTTGCCTTACTCCCCATCTGTTAAAAGACGCACTCAGGGCCTCTCCCGGAAGATGCCCTCGGAACCGCTTGAAAAAACTGGATACTGGTAATACCCAAAAAGCAGTCTCTGCAGAGAGAACCGGAACAGTGGCTGGGGCTCTAACGACCTTGTAGCTGAAAGGCCCTATAACACCAACAAACCTACCAACCGAAAGAAATCAACCCACCTTGAACCAGTATAGAACCTCGAACCCCTGACGCAGTAGTCCAGCACACTACCGAACGGGCTCCATACTGGAGTGCCGAAACTTGTTTTGCTTAAAAGTCTTTATCACTAACACTTGTCCCGCTTATGGAAGGGTCGGGTGCTTATATGGCCAGTCTATTAAACACCTTTCTTCCTCAGTCGCCTGCTGAAATAATGCTTGGTCAGTTCCTTTCTCCTTGGTCAGTTTTCCTTCATTAGGGTACTTCTTCTCCAGCGACTCCAAGGGGGCGAGCATATACACCTGGGAAATTGACATTCAAGACGTTTACGTGCAGTGATGACATCTTGCACTTTACATGTTACCATGCCTTTGGACCGATGGAAAGCATACCGAAGGGAAATTTCGTCGGAAAGAATCGAACTTCCTCGATCCTGGAAGGATCGACCCTGGAACCAATGACGCAGTACTCCAGCACCTACCTCCAACTCCGAGGCTGACATGTTGTCCGGCTATAGTGGTGTGCATCTGTTATCTCTAAACATAAACGAGCGCATTCTTCATCGAGTAATCGCCAAAATTCCCAAGTATATTACTTTAACCCTTGGCGTCTCGTCACCGTCGGGTCCTTGTACTCTACTGGACACACCAGTTTTCGTCTGATAACTGAAATTAGTACTAACATGGGTGGCCGCATCAGCGTAGTGTCTGCGCATTCACTTCATTAGAACTGCGCAGTGGACGGGGCTCTAATGCCCTTTGTAGTTGAAGGGCCCTAAACACCAACAAATCAATCAATCTTGTTTACTTCAGGACACTTATGTGACTGTAAATGCGCATGTTACTACTATGCAATGAGGGATTCATGCCTTGTTCCGTATACCCACGCGCTAACGCTTTTACCGTTGAATCAGACGACACAGCACAAAAAATGGTGACGTCACACTGCTACTTGGGGTGTCGCAGAGCAGCTATGCGGGACGGTAGTTGATCGCATATGCCTAGTTCCGTATCACCGCGCTTCAACGCTAATCACGTTGCCACTGATGACATCTTGATGACGTTTTGTGCTAGTGCGTTATGAAGTTCCGCCAGCGCAATTCCTTAAGTGCAGCGCTTTATTTGGAGTCACCACACGCCGCCGTCATGTCTTACATTATCCTCCGCCATTTTTCAAGCAGACAGCTCAACCGCCAGCCAATCAGAACGCAGCGTGACGTGCGGGACGCTATGTAAGTTGACCACTGGTCAACTCAACTACCGTCACGCATAGCTGCTCTGCGGCACCCCAAATAGCAGTGTGACGTCACCATTTTGTGTGCTGTGTCGCCTGTTACAACGGTAATAGCGTTAGCGCGTGGGTATACGGAACCAGGCAATAATCTTTTATGCTACGTATCGCGCTACGTAGCAAAGAATACAAAAGTTGCTGTTCAAAAAAGCTACGTAGCAACTTCGTAGCGTAGGGATCGAATTCCTTTAAAACTGTAGCCAAAACTTCGTAGTGCAGTTGTAGTGCTACAAACGCTACACCTTTTCGAGAAGGATTCTTTGCGTAGTGAAATATGGCGGCCCCCACAGAAGAAATTGCAAATGAATATGGTGGACTGCAATACTTATTGACAGTACCCAAAAATGAAGCGGAACAAATAAAAAATTGTATAGTTTTCAATTAAAGAAGTAATTTCATTTTAAGAACATTAAGAACATCATCATACCCTTATCCCGCCTGTGGCAGACTCGGGTCTGAGGCTCCACTGAACATACTCTGACTGGGGTCACCCCAGCCAGGCATCTGGAACCTGTAGGAGTATTGGCAACGTTTTTCTGTCGGGGTGCCAACATTAAGAACACATAATTTAATTAAAGAAATTGAAATAGTTTAGTCATCTAAGTAGCATATATGGCAACATGGAGGCCTCCATCTTTGTAGCACTACACATGTTGTTCAAATAGCTGCTACTGGTAGTGCTCTACATGAATTTTCATGACGTCACCATATGCACTACGTGTGCGAAGCTACAAGTATTTCCGTAGCTTAAAAGATTATGCGGTCAGTTGACCAGTGGTCAACTCAAATAGCGTCCCGCACGTCACGCTGCGTTCTGATTGGCTGGCGGTTGAGCTGTCTGCTTGAAAAATGGCGGAGGATAATGTAAGACATGACGGCGGCGTTCGGTGACTCCAAATACAGCGCTGCACTTGAGGAATTGCGCTGGCGGTCCTTCATAACGCACTAGCACAAAATGTCATCAGTGGCGACGTGATTGGCGTTGAAGTGCGGTGATACGGAACTAGGCATAAGTTTAAGGTATTTGGATAGCCTAGGTTGAGAGGATAGAATGGACCTTTAAGATGGTATGATATACCCGAATAAACGAATTCACGATAGTTGTGCCTCAACTTGAATAACATCAAGTCACCTCCAGAGGTTCTAGGCCATAGTCTAAGAGAAATCATTTTAGGTGAGATTTAAACGACTTACCCATAGCGCCAATGGCCGTCGAAAATGTCCTTTGTTGATCAGGAAACCACAGCTCTGATACTTTAGTTGGCAAAGACATGGCAAACGATTGGGCCAACGATGCCACAGTTTGGCCTGCAATTGCCACAGGGTATTGATACGATTTGGGCACAAAGTCAATGGTCCCAAATAACCTTATGATGCTTCCCACTGCATTTAAGGTACAGCCCATTTGAACCTGGAAAGAAATCAAGAAATGAACTTGTGGATTATTAGATTTTGAAGGGCCTGGTGTGGTTTACTGGATGACTTCCCACCTGACAAGTCACGGGGTTTACTTCCCATCTGACAAGTCACGGGGTTTACTTCCCATCTGACAAGTCACGGGGTTTACTTCCCAT
>JAAFCE010005724.1:5169886-5247762 GCA_013389805.1 Trigoniulus corallinus
CTTTTCGCCCCCACACATTTTGCCCCTGAGTACTTTTCGCCCCCACACATTTTGCCCCTCGGTTGTTTCACCCCTGGGAGGGTAAATGGTTAGTTTTTGTTGTTGTCCTATTTACTGTAATAATAATTTTAATAAACTTAAGCAAGACTCACATAAATAACATGCAAAAATAAACTAAAATTTGAAATTGTAGGCTATGCTTTTCAGAAAGTCTATTAACTTTCTACCATTGATGTCCTCCACAATGTGTAGAATTCTTGCCAAAATTGCTGAATTTTTACCTTACCTATTCCTTGAAACACTCAGAAAAGGTCCAAATGAACAATGCTGTTTTTCTAGGTAAAAACAGAATAACAAAAAAATACTGGCCAAAATAAGGTAAAAATCAAGGGCTGGCATTGACTCAAGGGTCAGTTGGCACTGACCCCTGATTTTTACCTTACCTAAAACAGAATAACAAAAAATACCAAAAAACAGCCGTTTGCCCTCCCAGGGGTGAAACATCCAAGGGGCGAAACGTCAGAGGGGTGAAATGTGTGTGGGCAAAAGCTCTGGGGGCAAAAAGAACTCAGGGGCGAAATTTCAGGGGCAAAATGTTGGGGGCAAAGCGTCGGGGTGAACGTTCCAGATCATATAAATCTGTGTCCCCTGTTATGATCACTGATTTACCAGGTATTTTGTTCTCATTAAATTTAATACCCTTGTCACTCACCTTAACATGGTGCTCACACTACTCCATTGGTAGGTCTTCATCATTCATAGTACAATACTGGAATTGGTTCAAGGTGTTTTCCCAACCCCAGAATCAACTTCACCAATATTACCTTCACCTTTGAGATTCTTTGATGGACTAACTACAGTACAACCCCAATAATGAAGACCCACAAGTGTCTTCATTAACCGAGTGTCTTCATTATCCAGAATGTCCAATTTTAGGTCTAATTCATGCTCATGATAGCTTCTTAGCGTTTGTTTGTTTGTTTTTTCACTTAAAACGTACGTCATAACATTTCTAAATGAAATTACCATAAACAAATTGATAAATTTAATGAAAACATCAGCATATAGTGAAATCTCCCTTAATGGACACCTCTCTATAGTGGTAAATGTCCCAAGGTTCACTTACAGTCATAAATCGTTATTCCCAATAGTGGACACCTAATAGTGGAGAGACTTCAATTCCCCATGGCTGTCCATTAATGAGAGTATACTGTATGTAAAATATTGGACTTTTACAAATGTGACTAGCTATCCAATTACAAGGGCAGGTATGTAATACTGTACACCCTGTACTAAAACCTTTACTTCTCAGTAGTGGGTTGAAGGCGAGAGCTTTCTGCTCCAACAAAATCCCTAACCACCCTCTTATAACTGCTTAAAACTAGCTACACTATGTCCTTTTGAAATTTTTATAAGGCTGTTTTCATTATACAGAGTGAAATTATATTGTAGCACATATACAGAAAAAGCATAAGTTGTCTTCATTATGCATTATCAGAGTCTTCATTATCCAACGTACAGTTACATGTATTGACATATACCTTTGGCTGGGACCTACCTAACTGTCTTCATTAACCAGAAAATTTCATTATCTGGGGTTTTCATTATCGGAGTTGGACTGTATTTCCTTCACTTTTCCTGTTTCCTTCACATCATCAATCTTTACTCTCATGCCTTTTCTTTCCTTACCATTGCTCTCTACCACTTTAGAAGTAGTTCCCTGCATGCTGGGTGTCCCTGCTGGAGACATCATTGGAGACCCCCATTACTCCTTTTCATCCTGTGTAGAGAGGGTCTGAGCCAAAGATGGCAGCTTTCAACTTAGCAACTGCTGCCGGATCTTGGTTAGCTCCATTCTTAGGTCCTTTCAACCCCACACTCAGTTATATTGGAAATCCCAGCATTACTATATTGGAAATCCCAGGCACTATCCTTGGAAAGACGTTGAAAGACCACTGCACTATCTCACAATAACAAGTTTTCCACTATGTGAAGATCATCATCATCATCTCGCCCTTCTCCCACCTGTGGCAGGGTTGGGTCTGCAGGTTCTAATCCTCCATTCCTGCCTATCCCCAACCAAGTCCCCCACTCCACAGACCTCCATGTCCCTCTGCACCACCTGCTCTCATGTCCGTTTTGGTCTTCCCCTACCTCTGGTGCCCCCAATTACCTCCAGTCCCACAATGGATCTAGTAAGCTCCTCCTCTCCCCTACTCATCACATGCCTATACCACCTCAACCTACTCTCTCATCTTCTCCACAATATCTCCCACTCCCAAGCTACCTCTAACGTAATCGTTTCTAATTCTGTCAGATCTTGACACCCCACACATGTAGTGCAGCATTCACATCTCAGCCACTTGCATTTGCTTTTCATGGTTCTTCCTAACTGCCCAGCACTCTGAGCCATACAGCATAGCAGGCCTAATGGCGGTTCTGTATACCTTACCCTTTAACTTTACTGTGACCCAGTGGATGCAAAGGACCCCACTTGCCTTCCTCCACTTCAGCCATCCTGCATTAATTCTATGGGCCATGTCAGAATCTATTTCCCCAATGCACTGGAAGACTGATCCTAAATAACAAAATTATTGTGCTGCTGGAATCCCCTCTCCCCTACAACGAATCTCTCCTCCTTGCCCCTGGTCACTAAAATTGAAAGCTAGGTACTCAGTCTTCTTCATGTTTACCTTAAGGCCCCCTCCTTCCACTGCTGTCTTAAGGTCTTGTAGGCCTTTTTGTGCATCCTCTTTGGACTCCTCCACCCTTCCTACATAATCAGCAAACACCAGGCACTGAGGCGCCAATTCTCTCACTCCCATCAGCAGCTCATCCATTACTAGAGTGAAGAGATATGGACTAAGTGCTGACCCTTGATGCACACCCAGCTCCACATTGAAACCGGCAGTGTTTCCCCATGCTGTCCTAACCCTAGCAATGGAACCCTCACACATATCCTGCACTATCCTAATATGGCCCTCATCTACCCCTTTCTTTCTTAAAACGCTCCACAGCACCTGTCTAGGGACACTATCATAGGCCTTCTCCAAGTCAACAAATACTGCATGGAGGTCCTTTTTTTGCTGCTATGCTTCTCTATCAATCTTTATTCTATGACAGGTGATAGAGAAGCATAGCAACAAATACTGCATGGAGGTCCTTTTTTTGCTGCTGTGCTTCTCTATCACCTGTCATAGAATAAAGATTGGTTCCATGGTGGACCTACCAGGCATAAACCCAAATTGGTTTCCCTGGACGCTTGTGTGGTCTCTGGTGACATTCTATGGCATGCTCCCACAGCTTCATAGAATGGCTCATTAGCTTTATACCTCTATAGTTTCCACAGTCCTGTGCATTGCCTTTGCCCTTTAACAATGGAACTATCCAACTCTCTCTCTCTCTCTCTCCATGCAGATGGCATCCAATCGCCATTTGCTAACTTATTAAATAGCTTCCCTAGCCATGTAATTCCTGTGGTCCCCAAGGTGTGCCAAACATCAATAGGGATCTTATCTGGGCCTACTGCTTTGTGACCTTTCATTTCTTGAAGGGCTCTGACAATTTCAGCCTCACTCACCCTATCTACTGCCTGAGAAGTGATTAGGTTGCCTTCTGTGGCTGTTGCACAGGTGGCTGCATTTAAGAGTCCATGGTAGTATTCCTCCCACCTTTTGATTACCTCTGCCAGCTGGAACAGGACCCTACCATTTGTATCCTTGACCACTATAATCCTGGTAACATCCTTACGCATTCTATCCCTGGTCTTAGCCAGTCTAAAAACTGCTTTCTCTCCTTCATATGTGGCCTCATATTTCTGGTACTTGGCCAGGGCAATGGTCCTCCAGGAATTTTTCTTTGCCTGAACATAGTTCATTTTTGAAACCTGATCCCCTATTTCCCTGATAACTTCCTCCTATTCTGCCCCTACCTAACAGTGCCTCTCCACACCTCCTAATCTTCCTAGCAACCCTGTCCCACATGGCATTGGCTAATCCATCCCAGTCCCAGTCAACCTGGCTGAGAACCTCCTGCTGGAATTTCACTGCCTTGGTGGGCACCTCCACCACCTAACAACTGATTCTCCCTTCCAGATATGTTGCCTAACTGTCCCCTCTATTTATAATTCCATCATAAGCAGCTTATGGCCACTGTCCTTCTGAAAATCCTCTGCCCTGTGCTGCTTCCTAACCATGAAAAAGTCTATCTGGGACCTCCCCTGTGGTGACTGGAAAGTGATAAGGTGCTTTTCCCTCTTCTTGAACCATGTATTGGCTAATGCAAGGCCATGTGCTCTTGCTGTCTCAAGGACCTTCTGCTCCTCAGGGTTGATCATGTCATGCCCCCACCCTCCATATACCTCCTCATAACCTGAACCATCCTTACCCATGTGGGCATTAAAGTCACCCCCAATAATTAAGTGCTCATTTCCCTTGCCCTGTCTAATTCTGCTGTTTACTGACTGTACTACTTCATCAAAGTTACTTTAAAAATCTGCTTTAGCTGTGTCACCTAGGCCTATTTGGGGGGGCATAGGCTCTTATGAGATGTAGCCCTATACCCTGCCAAACTACTATGACTAACATTATCCTATTGCTAACTCCTGTGACTGAGGTGATACCCTGCTGCAAATCCCTACTCAATACAATGCCCACCCAATTTTGCCCTTCTTCACTGCCTGTATAAATAAGTTCATATCCTTCCCCCAGCATCCATGATCTATTTCCCTTCCATTTGGTCTCCTGCAGAAATGCAATGCTAATGCACCTGTGCCTGAGGGTGTCCACTAGTTCCCCAGTTCTTCCTGTAAGGGTCCCTACTGAGCCTGACTCCTTTACCATTTGTGACATCTCTGACTGGGGGCACTCCAGTCAGGTGTCCAGAACTTACAGCAATAATAGCAGGGCTACCTGTGGAGGGTGCCGTCCTACCCAACAGGAGACACTCATCAATTGTTGTATCATTGCCAAGTGGAGGTCTCACACTCACCTGACTATATACACTATTTGCACTATACTGGAGGCATGCAGTTCTAGTACTGCATGTCCCTAGTAGGGAAAGAAACAGCAAATATCTGCAACAATAATGATAATAATAGGGAACAGGCAACTTTTGCTGTTAGCAACTGGCCACAAAACCAATAATAATACTAATTACTAATAAAATAATAGATTAAATAATAAATATAGTAAATATATACATAAATGAATACTAGAAGCATAAATGAATATGTAAAATACTGGGGTGGGTGCTCAGCCTTGGGTGCAGTGTGGTGACTGCAGGAGCAGACGACCCACTACACTGGCTAATGCCAGGCATGATGGAGAAAATGTCATGAGGTTAGGCTTAGAAAGCCTCACCCCAAAAACACATTCTCCTCACCGCCAAAGCACTACCCAGCCCACAGCCCTACCATACTTGAGACCTCTGGGTCTTTGCCTTGTAAACGGGAGGTACTATTCCCAGCGACGGCACTAATAAGCACTTCAAAAATTTGCAAATTTTGGCAAGTCAATAAATGCACAAAGCAATATCCATGCACTACCTAGCAAGCCCAAGTTTTCCACTATATGAAGATAAAATTAACTAATAAGAAGTTTCCCAAAAGTTTTGAGAAAGCCTCAAAACCCTCTGGAAAGAACAACCTACACCACAATGGCGAACCTAAATGTGGTGAAGAATGTACTTTACACCACTGAGACTGCTGCCCCACACCTCTCAAAAGTCAGAAAATTTCAATTTTATAATTTTTCAACACCTTAAAAATCACACAACTTTAAGTCAGATACAAATATCATATATAACTACATCAATGTAAAACTGAGCATGCTTGAAATTTTTTACATTTACGTTTCATGTCGCTTTAGTTTGGGCACGTCCATTTAATTGTGTGTTGCCATATTGGTGCACCACACTGTGGATCTGGAAGAATTATTGAATGATGCTTGCAAACATGTATGCTTTGTAGTGAAAATAAAATCAGTTTTGCTCCATTTTTGCCAATTTTTGCTGTGCTGGTTTAGTTAATCAAAACCTAATAACAAAAACATTAGTTGATGAAAAGGGAAGAAGTGAGGAGCTGAAATAATGAGGATTTTTGTTTGTAAGAAATGAGCAAATTTTCAAGTAAGTTTTTAACCATTTTTTAAGAACAAAAAATGTGTAATTCTTGACAACCAATACATCTTTTCAGGAGAAATATTGAAACAGCTTTATGTGAGAGGAGAAATATCTATTGAACTATATTTGCAACTATTAAAACAACAAAACAGTCAATGTGAGACCTGTGTTGTCTTGAAGGCCATTTCTACTCTTAAGTTTACTGAATGCTTACTTTGGTTTAGATTCAGCAAAAGGAAAATTACTCAGTTAACACATTTTAAGAGTCCAGCAAGATGTGCATTATCTAAAAGAAGTCATTTCACAGGTGGTATATCTTTTATATAAAAAATCAAAAGCACTCTTTACAATATCAATAATTTGCTACAGGGACAGAGGGATTATGCCTGCTTCTTTACCATTTAGCATACCCTAACAGACTTAGAGACCTTGTTCCTATGTTTCAGTGGAACCCAGAAACATTATCCAAAATTTTCAATTGTATGCTTAAAAAGGTGTACCATGAAAATATCTCTATCATTAATACCCTACAACAGAAGTACTTGTCGAAACAAATGCTGCATGATTTTGCTGAGGTAAATAACACTTTGCACTAAGCATAAGATTTATGTGAAATCAATTGTTATAGAGCATCTCTTGCTGGATGCCCCTACCCAAATACTGTTGGATTTATTGACGGAACAAGAAAAATTTGCAGGCCAAAGTGCTATCAACAACACTTCTATGGTGGGTATAGGAAGTGCCACTTACTAAAATATCAAAGCATTGTATTCCCTCATGGCTTAAGAGGACAATTGGATGGCCATTTTATAGGGAAAAAGGCATGATGCTGCAATATTACACTTGAGTAATGTTCTTTCAGAGATGTCAGCCTTTTTAATAATGATAATGGAACTTGGTTTGCTGTCTATGGTGATCCAGGTTATGCTAAACAAAAGTATATAAAAGTTGGCTTTAAAAATCACTGAGAATCAAAAGGATTTTAATGCAGCTATGTCAGTGCTAAGGGTCAGTGTGGAATATGGATTTGGTAAAAATTATACAGCAATTTGCCTTTTAACATTTGGAAAAAAAATCAAAAGTTGTTTCTTCAGCCTGTAAAGCTGATGTATTATGTAGCAACAATATTAGTGAATGTTCAAACATGCTTAAGAGATAAAAATCAAATTTTCAGACCCTTCAATTGTAGGGTTCCAACCTTAAAGAGCATTTGTAATTTTAAATCACATTTTGCATAATAAAGATAACTTTATTATAAAAGTGGAGTGTTTCAAATACATTTTTTCAATAAGCATCATTGTTTACTAGCAAAGGTGTTCAGTAAAGCCAGCATCTATGGTTGAATGTGTAACTGAGATGTTATCTCATCCCTCTGCCTATTCTCTTCTTCCATCCGTTTCTCTCTCTGAAGTTCAAGTTCAAATGACTTCCAGAGCATGCCTCATTTCCTCCACTTTGATATCATGCTCTAGCTCTCTGTACCATTTTATCCTCTTTAGAAATATGAGATCGCTTTGGATGCCAAATACTTGCCCCGGGTGCAACTGAAAATGAATGCCTTACTAAATGTGCATAATTTCAAACCAGCATTTTATTTCCTAACTTACAGATTTCTAGCATTTCATCCCGATGGCATTTTCACGTAAAAGAACCCACTCTACTATGCAACAGGTAGATGAGGCAAAATTCTCAGGTGTAGCAACACGCCCGCGTTCATCATTTGGCGACCCCAATGAACAATCTACCAACAATAAATGCCTAAGGGGTTGTAGCTTTGGTTGGCAGCAAGCTGCAGAAAAAATTGTGCAATATAGACCCATGTGTCCATCCCGAAGGACAAGATGGGTACCCGACCCTGCCATAGGCAAGGAAACGATGGTTAGGCCCGCTTTGCTATATTGGTCAGAGTGTCTGGCAGTGAGGAAGAGCCACTTAGGTAGAATGCAAGTAGGCGAGATGCGAATGCTGCGGTATATGAGTGGGGTGTCGAGAACTGATAGAATTAGGAATTAGTATATTAGAGGTAGCCCGAGGGTTCGGGACATCACGGAAAAAAAATGAGAGGAAGTAGAGTGACGTTGTATGGGTTCTTAATGACAAAATGGGAGGAGGAGCTCGTTAGGTCCATTTCAGGAATGCAGGTGGTTGGAAGCACCAGAGGCAAGGAAGACCGAAGCAGACGTGGGAGTAAGTTGTCCCAGTGGCGTCGCTGAGGTTGGCGTAAACCTCTTCTTCTGCTGTGGTGTCACCCCATTTCTCATGGTGCGAGTGGTGTCACCCGGTGCGGTCCGCACCCCCTCCTAGTGACGCCACTGAGTTGCCCGTAGTGATATGGTAGTGTGTGGGGTGGACGGGAACTTGGTGGGTGATAGACGGGAGCAGAACGCTTGAACCCGAGGCCCGACCCTGCCACAGGCGGGATAAGGGTATGATGATAACCTGGGTACAACAGCCGGCATTCTGTCTGGAACTCAACCTGTGTACTTTAAAGTCGCAGGCAGGAGCGCCGTACTTCGTTGAGTTTCATAATTTGAAAGTATTTTTTAACATCTTTAGAACGCATAAAGAACTTTCAAAGTTCCCTGTCTGAGGAGTAAATTTTGGGATTAACAAGTAATTTAAACTACTTTGCTTGAAAATGAAAGTGCATGTTACCGAAATTCAAACGTATTATCCTCTTACCTATTTAATTGAATGGAATACCCCAAACTTTTTGTTTTTTAACAGTGACACCAAGGTAAGAGACTGACGGCTTAATAAACCGGTTGTTTTCCTCGCGCCGTTTTTCCTCTAAAGGTTTGTTGGTAAATATTAATTAATCGGTATAATATTTAGCTACACTATTTAGATTATTATAGCGAAACCGTTGCTAGCTGTAAAAAGGTGTTGTAAGGAAAGACTATTCCAAAGGATGACTGCGCGACACACACGACGTACGAGTCGCATGAAGATGTCAAAATCTCTTTCTTTGGATTAATTGCGTTATGCTAAAGCACGGTAAGTGTAGTGTAAATATCATAATTTGAACAATATTTCCGCCAATTCTTAGAAAAAGATTTACGTATTTCGTGTTAACTTGTGTTCATTAATTGTTCGAGACCTCGCTCGTGTGCAAGACATGCTAGAACGCGTATCTTCCATGATTTCATTTAGTGTTGAGTAGAATAACATAAATAGCATCCTCGTGCTTGCAACTCCATATGCTGTCATCCAAGTCTCATTGAATGGTTTACCTTGTACAAATCATATAGTAACTACGACCCTTCTACAAGTTTACACAAAACTTTAGTGCTATGATCCATTGCACTTAACGACCAGACTAACAATAGGTAGGTAGGTAACCTGAATCCTTCTCCTCATTAATGTCTTTGTTCATTCACATGTTAATGTGATACTTTACCGAACGTAAGTATTCTGGATTTAGTAATGGACAACTTATACCCACGGGATGTTACTACTTTTATTTCCTGACTGAAGACGTCCGTTAAATCTCCTTTTCACCTACCTCAGTTACTTGACCATGGGCACATGATCCGAAGTCGAGATTCCGTCGTTCAAGTGTGTAATACAATATGCTGGATGTTAAGCTATTCAGGCATCATATCGTGAATTAAGGTTACTTATGTTATTCCTCATCATTTGAGACGGCCTCTGGCAGTGGTTTCAGTTATGAAGACAATTTCAAAGCCTCATTTTAGATCATAATTTTGGGCAGTGAGGAAGAGCCACGTAAATAGAATGTAAGTAGCTGAGATGTCAATGCTGCTGTACGTGAGAGGGGTGTCGAGAGCTGGTCGAATTAGGAATGAGTGTATTTGAGGTAGCCTGAGGGTGGAGGTCCATTAGATGATTTAAAGCGCCCGGGGCAGGGGGAGGCCAAAGCAGACGTGGGAGCAGATTGTCCATAAGGATATGCTAGTGTGTGTGGTGGACGGGGACCTGGTGGGTTATAAGCGGGAGTGGAGGACTAGAACCCGCAGACCCGACCCACTCGCAAGCGGGATAAGAGGATGATTATTATTTTAGATCATTATTGTACGTGTTAACACCAAATTCACTCTCACTTTGACTAGCTCAACACTAGTCGAGATTTTGAACATTCTAACGTTCCGGTTTTTCCAACGTCTTTTTGTTTGTTTGCCGAACCGTGAGAATATGATTTGTGTCTTTTAATTTTAGTATTGCTTCACTAGTTGGCAAGGGTAGCATTGTCCGTTGCCAATAATACAAGTTATGAAAATTTTTCATTTCAGTGATGTGCATGAACAGAAATGGGTGACGACTTATGGTATGATGCATATGATGCTGATTATGAAGAATATTACCAAAATCAGGGCCATTGGGATGAAGAAGACTTCCTTCAACCATCAGCTGGAGTTGGAGAGATACTGGAAAGTTGTGTCATCCCCACTGCGATTGACATTTTATATCCTCTTGCAAAATTGTTCTTAAGTTGCATCTTCGTAAGACTGTGCACGTGTTTGGGTAAGAGATACGAAATTTTCAAATTCATTTTTGTAGGTGTTAACTGTTATTTGTTTATACGAGGCTCAATACTCTTCAGAACTGCAGTGCCCTAGTGGGCATTGTCAAATTATGATAAACACCTTGCACCATGAACGTTTCTCCTACATAGAGTACTAATCCATAGATATTGACTCTTAACCAGTTCTTGAAGGAGATTTCATTTGTGTGATGATGAAATAGATTTCGATGTCATCCACGATGACGTGGAGACAAGCATGTGTGCCCTTTGGTGATTGGAAGGGCCCTTTGAAGCTCATGGGGAGGTTCTACGAGTCATTGGTTAGGCCATATATGCTATGTGGATCAGAATTTTGTCATTGTGAAAAATGGCTGAGGTGGTGGTGCAGCAACACCACAAAACCCATCATTAGGCCCATCATGTTAAGGTGCGTTTGTGAGGTGACAGTGACTGATAAAGTTGAAAATGGCAGGAGCACATTAGGGACAGCATATTCTCATTCATTTTTCCGCAATTTTTCGCCCTTTTGCGAGCAGAAAGAAGCAGTAGCTGGTTAGGTGCATTATAAGGTTTTATGTTTAAAAGGAGGAAACGAGGTAGACTAAGTGAGACATCTTTGGTAGACATGGCCCTCTGTGGTGTGGATGGAGATCTGATTGAGAAATATGAGGAAATGGAAAGTCAAACTCTCACATTCTACCCTGCATAGTATTGACTTCTTGAAAAAGCTGGCTATTTTAATATTGCTTGCACTTTACATCTTTTGATTGATTCCCCGTGCAATTAATGTAATGAAGTTATTATTCTAATCTTTCCAACTGGTGCTTACAAGCTGTCTAGAAACAACATTTGATGCTACATTGATACTGTTGTACCACTGAGATCAATTTTGAACCTGTTAGTGCTGTTCATTCAAAACAACTTCACAAATTTTAATCTACTGATAACAAGATTTGACTTAGATTATCGTCATGACGCTGTCAATGTCAGCACGTAAAAGCAGTGATGGCCATGAAGATTTTGCTGCCGTAGGGTGATCCGTTCCTTTTCCTTGTGTTACGTTTGTAGCATCTCTACTGGCTGTTATTATTATTCATTTATACTCCGTCCAGCTATGTCGTTCCTGCTTCGCTGTTTAGTCCTTATCAAAGCGCTCTTTTCTCCCCTCTCTCTCCTCTCATCCCTCTTCTCTCCCCTGTCATCTCTCTTCTCTCCTCTCATCCCTCATCTCTTTCCTCCCGTCCCTCTTCTCCCTCTTCTCTCTCTTTCCTCTCTCCTCTTTCTCTTCTCTCTCTCTTCTCTTTCTCTCTCTTCTCTTTCTTCTCTTTCTCTTCTCTTTCTCTCCTCTTTCTCTCCTCTTTCTCTTTCTCTCCTCTTTCTCTTTCTCTCCTCTTTCTCTCTCTCTCCTCTTTCTCTTTCTCTCTCTTCTCTTTCTCTCCTCTTTTTCTCTCTCTTCTCTTTCTCTCTCTCTTCTCTTTCTCTCTCTTCTCTTTCTCTCTCTTCTCTTTCTCTCTTCTCTCCCTCTAATCCCTCCTCTCTCTTCTCTCCCTCTAATCCCTCCTCTCCATATGTCTTCTCTCCCACTCTCCATTTCTTTTTTTTTTTTTGCCTCACTCTCCATTTCTCTTGGGAGTGGCTGTATTGCATCGGATACACCAGTTCTCGTCTGATCGCCGAAGATAAGGAACTCAACGCCAGCTAGTTACTAACATGGGTGGCGCTTTGGAAAATGGGTACCTCTAATACCCAAAAATCGTCGCATTAGTATAGTGTCTGCGCAGTCTCTGCATTAGAACTTCGCAGTGGACGGGGCTCTAATGACCGTCTCACTCTCCATTTCGCTTCTCTCTGACACACACACACACTCCTGGCTGCGCTTTACCCAAACGTGATTTTCCTCGAGAATGGAATTGTATGACATCTTTTCCATTAGTTTTTAGTAACCTGTTACGGGTTCTTTTATGTTCTCCGTTCTCTTCTTGAGAGCATTTATAAGAACATTTGTCCCATATTGTATTTGTTGCAGGTGTTTGGAGGGATCATATTTAAAACGGTTGTAACAACCAGCTTTTATCATGTTGTAGTTAGTAGACTCTGGAATTTTAATTTCATAATTTTTTTCTTTGTTCCCGCATTCAGTCTTTCTGAAATATTAGAAATTTAAGTTTGTAGCCGAGATGCTATAATCGTATTCGTATTGAACTATTATTTTTCCCTCAAGGGTTTTCTGTACATTGATATTCGTCCGGCAACTTAAAAATATAGATGTCCTGTTAAAGGAGAAATCCTTGCTTGTGTTTCTGGCATAATTAATTAAAATTCGGAGTCATGAGTGATCAAAGGTCACGTTGTAAAATAAGATGACCATTCTGTTCTGTTTTAATTAGTAAAACTAAATTTTTAATGATGTCATTTGTATAAATATTTATTGTTTACTTCTGCTTTTCATTTTAGGTATTTTTTCTTACTCGTGGCTGAATGTGTTGACCATAGCAACCGGAATTTGGCTGGCGTATCAGTTTTTCAAAGAATTGACTATTTATTTGATAGTATTTTGTGTCACAATCTATGTCGTTATGATGGTATGTCAGCACCAACCCCAATACGGATATGGATTCCCTGTTGTTATTACCACAGCATTATATGTCTTATTATGGTAAATATTTAGTTTTTTTAAAGCTATGTGGCTGTTGCGGACACTAACTCTGGTTTCTGGATCTCTAAACCCCCTTGGGCCTCAACTGAAATATTTAAAACGTTTTGAAATCGAACATAGCGAAGCGCTATACACCCTATCGACAGTTATATCCCCCCCCCCCATTTTCAGAAAATCCTGGCTACGCCAGTGGGTACATAACTTGGGTATCAAGGGCAGATGGGATTAGGAATGAGTGTATTAAATAGTGGTTTGGAGGTGCAGGACATCGTGGAAGAGATGAGAGAATAGATGGAGGTGATATGGGTATGTTATGAGAAGGGAAGACGAGTTAATTAGGTCCATTGCGGGGATGCAGGTTCTTGCAAGCGCTGGGGGCAGAAGAAGTTCGAAGTAGATGTGAAAGCAAGTTGTACGAACGGATATGAGATAGTGTGAGGTGGATGGGGACCTAGTGAGAGATAGGTGGGAGTGAAGTACCAGAATCCGTGGAGGAAACCCTGCCACAGGGAGATAAAGGTAAGATGATGACGATAACATTATGCACAAGGCAAGCTAGCTGACAAAAAAAGATTTGAGGAATTCCGTAATGGAGTTGGAGATAAATTCTAGTTTGCAATTAATACTTTTTCCAGTGCAGCAGCCCACACCCAATTGAGCCTAATGCGACCCTTTACAAGAGAATAGCAGTAATAAACTTGAAAACCTGACGATTCCATATTTCATGATTTGCCCTCATGAGGTGAATTTCATTGTCCACTCGCGGGGACTTGGTTGGGGAAACGAAGGAAAGTTAGAACTCGCAGAACCAAGCCTGGCGTAGGCGGGATAGAGGTGTGATTATGGCCAAAATTGTTAAATTTTGTGTTATTTTTGCCTACAGTGAACTCTTCGTTGTGAAAGAAACCAGTTGGCATATGATACGAGGTTAGTAATTTGAACATGCAGTTTATCATATTTACAATGGTGTAGAAAGGGTTCGTTTTCCACATAGGTGACACCATGCAGTTCGTACTTTTCATTCCTGGTCCATAAGATGATGCATTTTTTCTCCAAAAATCTGACCTGAATTCGACCTGGGTCTCATGTACCAAGAATAAGTCATTATACAGAGACTGGGAAATTATGCTTCGAAAATGGTGGTATCGGGTATCACTGCTTATGACCCGCTTAGTTCTTCAGCTGGGGATGTTCCCAGTTTTCAAATACATCAAATTTCGGGCGAGAGAGAACCCCAAGTGCACCTTAAGTGTGATTGAAAGTAAAACCGTGGCCCCGTGTGGTGCACGATGTCACTTGCAAGGGTAAATGAGGCTAAATCCCCAGGAATGGGTACTCGTTCCCTAGCTATCAGGGGAATTACCCAACGAACAGTAGACCGACGATAAATTACCATAGGGATTACAGCTTAAGTCGGCAGCCGGGTGCCTAAAGATACCATCCAATAGATCGCCCGTGTTAATTCAGAGAGGCAAAGATAGGTACCCGACCCTGTTAAAGGCGGGAAAAGTGTTAGTACTGCTAGTTGCTTGCAAAAATTTATAGAGAAAAGTCACGGTGCGGCATCTTATAAGTATTTCTTGAGTAAAGTCCCCGAGTAATTCTCCCAAATTACAAATACAAAAAGTTCTAAGGTAATGTAATTGCGTTGTTACCACCTGGTTTTTTTCAGTATATGAATTTCGAACCAAAATTTCAAAGCAAGATGATTTATGAGATAATTTGAGGTTTAAGTCGGTCGTTGCAGTTTTTTTTTCAATTTCTTACTTGTAATGAGATACCTATAGTTGACTATTGATTATTTGGCACAAAACTGAAATTATTGTTATTTTGATCGCGTTGTTTAGGTGCGCAGATGATATTATCCATGAAAGTGATTTCTGTGGCCTTTGACATTGATGCTAAGAGAATCATTTGCAAACCACCAGCACTGTTATTTATTAGTTATTGTTTATCTCCAAGCACCTTAATATTTGGACCGTGGACAACTTATTCTGATTACATGAAGACTACAAGCAAAGAACTTGTGGTTAGTTCATTGTGCTTTCAAATATATACAGTCCCTGGCCATATTAATGTGACCACCAGCTAATATTCAGCTGCAGAGGCGTCGCTAGGGTTGGCATCACCCAGTGTAGTGACGCCATGGTGTCACCCCTTTCCCTTCAAAAAAGCTGCTCTGTTTCATCTGTTCTGGTGTCACCCCTTTTGTCATGGTGCGAGTGGTGTCACCTGGGGTGGCTGTCACCCCCCTTAGTGACGTCATTGTCCAGCTGCAAGTCACTGGGACCGCCATAGACCATGGATGGCCTGCCATGCCATCAGAAGGGCATCAGAGGAGGGAACAGCAATGCCAGTGTCTTCTGGCAGGCGGGTCACCTGATTGGCATCAGCATCCGCCCTCTCATTGAACACAATGCTGACATGCCCCGGGACCCACATAAAGACCCCTGTGTTGCCCTGCTTATGAATCATGAGAAGCCTGAATGATGACATGTCTGCCATAAAGGGTGGGCAACAGCTGAATCACTAAGTATCCAAAAACATTACACATGCAGAAAATGTCTAGTGGTCACATTAATATGGCCAGGGACTGTAGATTTCTGATATTCAGAAAATTAAAAATAAACAATTTATATTTTAGGGTTTCTGGTGGTTTCCTAGGTTTCTAGCAAATTGTGGAGTTGCCTTTTTATTCCTATCCATATCAATGTGTTGGACACATTGGCTAATTGATAGAGAATCAAATGATGGCAGGTATGTTCAGGTAAAATGATCTTTATTGAATAATTAGCGATTCCAGTTAAACATTGCTTAAAATGTAATGCAGAGGTGTCAAGCTCATTTCAGCTATAGGCCATTTTCAGATAAAATTCACGTGAGAGGTATTATATGTATTGAAATTGGGTATTCATTCTGCTTTTTCTAATTTCAATTTTGTTTATTGAGTATTTAGTGAAAGGGATATCAAAATATATAACGGTGTAATAATGAACAAACATAATTGATTGGTTGATAAATAACAGAGAATACAGCAATACCTCGAATGACTAGTCCGGCCCCAAATAGTCTGGAATTTATTATAGTCCGGATTGTAATTAAGAATAAAAATGTTTTACTTTAATATATTTTTTATAATAAAAACGAAATATGAGTGTGCTCCCTGCCTACTACCTATATTTGACTCATAGCCACTCTTTGACTGGAGCTGCGACAAGCTCGCATCTGCTCCAATGTTGCCAAAGTTATGTTAAAAACGTTTAGCGCAATGCCTGTCTCTTGTCAGTTCTCGTCTGAGATACACGCCTCTGGATTAGTGAGTCCCACCCTAATTCTTTAATCATGTGTGACACTATCTCTAGAAGAGAAGTGGTGAGATTTCGATTTCCGAAGATAAGCCCGTCCTGAAGGGAAACCAAATTGGACTACTCCAAGATTAGCCGTACCAGTGAAGAATAAGCTATTTCTTTTGCTTCCTTTGCGCTGTCCCCCAGGACCATTCTAACCAAACGCAGGGCTTGCCTAGCTTTCCCAATCAATTTATAAATGTGATCCTTCCAGGTGCCCTGACTATTTAGAATAATCCCAAGGTGCTTGTGGGTCACAACCCTCTCATCCCACACCCCGCCTATTCAATACGTAAAATCAGCTTGCTTCTTGGACCTGGACATCCTAAGGAACCTACATTTGTGCAGGTTTAATGGAAACTCCCATCTTCTACTCCAGTCATAAATCTTATTTAGGTCCTGTTAAACACTTTCTTCAATTTTTTTTCAGTTTTAAGTGGGTGGTCGCATATAGAGATGCCTTGTCATACCGCTCTAGCCACTACTTTGTGAGCTTCATTTCTGAAGCGTCTGTTGCATTAGCAGGGTATCCAAGGTTAGTATCTCGACGACATTGACTTGGATTTTAAACACAGGAGAGATTCATGGAATGCATTATGTTTCCTATAGTGTCTTTCGAGTTAGCAGACCACCATCCATTGAACTACCAAGGTCACTTGTTGAAGTTGTTACAAATTGGAATATTCCAATGCATATGTGGTTAAAAGCTTGTAAGTATGTTTCCTATAAATAGTTAATGCGACACATTTGTATTTCATCATCATCTCAACCTGCGGGTTCTTATCCTCCACTCCCACCTATCCCCCACCAAGTCCCCCTCCACCCCACACGCCTCTATGTACCTTTGCACCACCTTTGTCTACGTCCGTTTTGGTCTTCCCCTACTCCTGGTGACCCAAACACCTGTACTCCCATAATGGACTCCCCCCTCCTCATCGCATGCCCATACCATCTCGGCGGATTTTCTCTTATTTTTTTCTGTGATGTTTCCTACCCCCCCCCCCCCCCCCCCCCCCGGGATTCTCGACCTTTTTCGTAGATCGCCTATTTCATTGACCCCTTTACATTTTGCTATGTAATTTGCATCTGAAATACAGTATACAACATCCCGCCTCGGTAGTACAGTGGGTAAAAGAACCCTCTCTACAATGGAACGGGAGGAAGAAGCAAAATATCCAGGTGCAGGAGCTCACCCCCTGGCGTACTTAAAATTCCCCAACCAGCAGTAGACCGACAACAAACAAGCTTAGGGGTTGCAGCTGTGGTCGGCAATCAAGAGCGGATCTAGAAGGGGAGCAGTGAAGCAATTGCTCCCCCCTGAGTGCCTCAATGGGGCGCAACTGATGAGGCGTTTTTGCATTACTATCCCATTTCTATACTGCCAGTCCAACAGTTGAAGTTCAAGACTGAAGACTGGACATTGTCTAAGGCAGTGGTGGCGAACCTTTTTTTGAAGACGGATCACGATAACACTGAAAAAGAGCAAAAAAATTATCCACGGGTCAGTTGCAATCACTATTTAATTTTATGAATAAAAAATTATAGTTTATTAAAGTAGCAAATGCCCTTATCCCGCCTGTGGCAGGGTCGGATCTATGGGTTCTAACCTTCAGGTCCCCGTTCAACCCACACTATGATACGATAAACTAGATATGATTCACGTTCGGGTGGGTTACTTAAAATTGCACGGTTGGGTCACAGGTTCGCCACCACTGGTCTAAGGGGCAGTAGAGGACCTATTGTAATTGCTTGCTAGATTTATACTAAGGGATTCTGAATATTTAAAAATAATTGGGGCGCACTTTTTTTTAAAAGTGCTCACCCCCTGATCTGCTACTGTCGGCAACTGGCTGGGGAAAAACGCTGTCCGGTATATCGCCCTTGTGTATATTCAGAGGAACAAGATGAGTACCCAGTCTTGCCCTGGGTTTAGGCGTTGCATTAATGCATTCTAATAAGTACCAATAATACATTCAAATAAGCACCAATAATACATTCAAATAAGCACCAATAATACATTCAAATAAGTGTTGCATGCTTAGCTTTTGACCCTGTGATCATCATTGACCCCCCCAGGGGGTCGATACCAACCCCGTTGGGAAACACTGACATAAATGATGATTTTATTGTGTTCTACTGACATGTGCGTATTTTGTTTGACAGATGTTTTTAAGGTGGCAAGACCATATGGAAATTTTGTTGCCATTTTTGCCACTTACGTTGCAAGTTCAATGTTGCATGTAAGTTCTTTTGTCAGTGCTTCTTTGTGTTTTGAAACCGGGGTAAAAATTTTCTCGCCATTAACGTTTTTCTCAAATAATTGACGGGGTGTCATCAACTTTAGTATAATAAAGTGAATTATTGAAATTCTTACCACTCAAGCATAGGAAAGGTTACAGAGTCGTAGTAATGAATGATCTATGACTCTATACCAAGTTACCACATTTCTGTGTTACGTCCTCTACTACTTATTGATAAATGAAAATTGAGCTCTCACACCCGAGGGATGAGAGGATTGGCAGCGATGGTCAGTTTCTGTAAGATATAATTAATAATCATTTTATTTCTCGGTTCGTGGTAAATACAATGATTTGGAGTTTGTTGTTCACCCCAGTTTTCATAAATCAGGGGCGGTTCCAGGGGTGTGGGGCAATGCAGCCAATGCTCCCTCTCGATGCCTCAATGGGGCACTTATTTCAACTGATGCATGACTTAACTTTGAAACTGATGAGGCATTTTTTGTATTGCCATCCCCATATGTATACTGCCAGCCCAATCTGCAATTGGCTGAACCAACTGAAGATTGAACATTGTCTAAGGCAGTGGTTCTCAATCTTTTTGAAGTCAGGGAACACTAAACTGTGACAATTTACTTGCACGGAACACTTACAATTCAACATAAACTTTAAAGCAGGTTGTACACTTGGTATTTACTACCACTTTATATAACTATAAAACGAACAACTATGTCCTTTGCGTTTGCTGATTACAATCCCATCCAAAAATTATTTTAAATTGTATCGATTTTTCCAACGCCTTTGTGTGCATTAAATTTTTATTTTGCGGAACACGAAGTGGTTTCACGGAACACGGATTGAGAACCATTGGTCTAAGGGACGGTAGAGGACCGGTTGAAATTGTTAGCTAGATTTACACTAAGGGACTCTGAATATTTAATCCCCCCAAATCTGCCACTGTCATAAATATTTCAAAGATAGCTTAGCTATTCGCCTGATGCAAATCAGTGGAAAGGGCAGTCAGATGAGATAGAAAAAGAGAAAAATAAATGGGACAGAGTTAGAGATTAGACGAAGTTAAGAAAAATGAGACGGTGCCGAAAGGGGGAGAGAGACAAACAGACATAAGAACAAGACAGAATCAGTAACAATGACAAAACAGACAAAATTAAGGAAGATATGAGCAAGACAGAGACGACGACGACAAGACAGACCCGGACAAGACGAAGAGGGGAACGAGACAGAGACGAGGACAAGACGGAGATGTTGACAAAAGAGAGATGAGTACAATATACAGGTGAGGACAAGACAGAGACACGGACGTGAGGACACGCTATAAAGACAGAAACAGACAAGACAGACAGGAGAATAATGGGGATTAATATTTTTACGCATGAGGGACAGTGTTAGGCGTGCACAAAGGACGTTTAAAACATACGTAATTTCAACAGAAGATGTTGCGAATATAGCTGTTACTTTTTACCCCGAATTTTTACGAAGTATTTTCTAACGGTTGTTTTTTTTTTTTCGTATAGGGATTAAATTTTCAACTAGCTGCTGTTCTGTTGTCCCTTGGATTTTACACTTACATAGAATATGGTATGGTTTGTGTCTTATTTGCATTCTAAATCGATGGATTTGGCAGTTACATAGAATATGGTATGGTTTGTGTCTTATTTGCATCCTAAATCGAATTAATTCAGCTCTGTTTTTGCACGATTTTGATTTAACATGAGTTGGAAAAGTAATTAATCCTCTTTTTTGCACGATTTGTTTTCATTCCATACCATTGACACAAAGCCTTACCCAAAAATATTATCGCAATTATCATTTGTGGTGGATGACACAATTATTTTTATTTTTTTGTTTGTCTAGAATTTCGGGATAAACTGGGACGAATATTTAAAGCCTGTATTCTTTCAAGACGATGCAAAGTAAATTGTGGACATGTTCATAACTGTGGGCATCCTGTTGTAGTTCTTACAAATGTTGGGTTTGGAATGTTGTCGTTATTGCATCTTACTTATTTGGGTGTAATGTTTGATAGCACCCCGTCTTTAGAAGAAAAGGTAAGAAACAATTTGCAGGAGGACAATGTGACTAAAGATCTTTTCCGGGAACTGCTTACTCCGTTGGACACTCCGGTTCTCGTCTGCTCACTGAAGTTAAGCAACGCAACCCCAGCTAGTGTTACGTGCGTGTCCGCTTGGGAAACTGGGTACTGCTAATACCCAAAAATCATCGCATTAGTGTAGTGTCTGTGCACTCTCTGCAGTAGATCTATGCAGTTGACGGGGTTCTAATGACCTTGTAGTTGAAGAGCCCGAAAACACCAACAAAAAAATTAAGATCTTTTCCCGAGGGGGAAGGCAAGTGTAAATGGCAGATATTCAGTCAGCCCTAATAATTACAATGGATTCAAACGTCATGTCTTTAACTAGTAAGCGCCTTTCAAGTCATCTGATGAGGATAATTCATCAGTTAGGGAGTTTTTGGTTGTTCATGTTTCTTACTGGAAGTTTTCTATTCCTGACTGAATGGGTTGGTGCCAAAGACCATTCACTAAATTTTTCTTGTTGTTGACTATGGGTTAGGTTACGATTTTGAGACGGTATTGGGATGTGATTGACAGTAGTGGAGAGGGACCTAGTTAGGTCCATTAACAGTGGTTCTCCAAATTTTTTAGGATTTCATCCGTGGCGGGTCCATTTACAATTTTTTTAGATGACTGAGGGACCCTTTTAAATTAACTACCTAAAGGTAGTTCCAAAGCCATGGGGAGGTACACTCAGATGTGACCCATAGAATCAATGGGGGATGGTTGAGGTGGAGTCCTGTGTAATAGGAGGGTCCCAATCATGTTGAAAGGGAAGTTTTACAGAGCAGTGGTTAGGCCAGCTATGCTCTATGGATCAGAGTGTTGAGCAGTGAGGAAGAGCCACGTTAATAGAATGCAAGTAGCCGAGATGCGAATGCTGCGGTATATGATCGAGGTGTCAAAAGCTGATAGTTGGGAATGAGTATATTAGAAGTAGCTGTGGGGTGGGGACATCGCGGAAAAAAATGAGGGCGAGTAGGTTGAGATGGTATGGACACGTCGTGAGAAGAGAGGTGGAGCTACCACGGTCATTATAGCCCCGTCCACTGCGTAGTTCTAATGCAGAGACTGCACAGACACTACACTGTTAGGACGATTTTTGGGCATTAGCAGTACCCAGTTTGCCAAAGCGGTCACCCATGCTAGTACTAGCTGGGGTTGCATTGCTTAACTTCAGTGATCAGGTGAGAACTGGGGTGTCCAACTCACTACAGCCGCTCCTAGAGAGGGCAAAAACTAGCAAGCCCGATACTGCTACTGGGTGAGATAAGGAGATAATGTTAAACAGTTTATTTTTTTAAGGAATTAAATTGTACTGTTCTTTTCAGGGCTATGAAATGAAGCACACTTTGAACAAATGGAGTGAACTTAATTATGCCAGTCACTGGTTGGCGTTTGCAACGTTCTTATTTTTGAAGTTATTATAATTAATATTTAAAAATATTTACAATGCAATCATTTAGGATGTTAATTAAATTGTTTAATTATTGAAATTTCTAATTGTCCTCGAAGTATTACACCGCCCAAGCGTCCCTCACGCCTTTGGCATTTGTCCCAATGCATTGATTGCTATGACTGCAACAAGGCGCCTCGAGAAAGCCAACATTTAGCAAACGCCCCACCAATCAGAGAAGTTTGGGAACCCCAAGACTATGAACATTTTAAATAACCAATAGACTGCTTGGCAAAGAAGTACCTTGGAAATTAGCTGCCCTAGTC
Source organism: Trigoniulus corallinus (assembly GCA_013389805.1). Lineage (NCBI taxonomy): Eukaryota > Metazoa > Arthropoda > Diplopoda > Spirobolida > Trigoniulidae > Trigoniulus > Trigoniulus corallinus. The sequence continues at coordinate 5,192,550 of JAAFCE010005724.1, forward strand.
GGTTGCCTAAGTTTGCCTATGATTTACTCCCCCCCCCCCCCCTCATTGCCTCAATGGGGCGCATATTTCAACCGATGCCTAATTCAACTTTGCAACTAATGAGGCATTTTTGCAATGCTATCCTCAATTATATACTGCAAGTCCAACAGTTGTAGTCCATTCAGTGCAGTAGAGGACCTATTATAATTGCTAGCTAGAATTATAACAAAGGGATTCTGAATATTTAAAAATGTTCTGGGGCACACTTTTTTGAGGTGCTCCCCCGTTGATCCACCCCTGGCTCTGACAAAGTTTCAATCCGTTCAACGATTCACAATGTTTGCATTGTTCATCTAACACCACAAATCGAAATAGAATGCTCACCCCAATTGACTCCAGGGGTAGGGTTGAAATGAAGCTAAATAACGTTAGAACTGCATTAGATTGGTTTGTTCGTTTTGTGTGTCCAAAGAAATAAGGCGCCCCTAAACTGCTTTAAAGAGAGGGTGGCTTTAAGGTCAACGAAGGAAAAGCACAATACTTCGCATTCAACTGGGGAGGAGAAGAACCAGGGTCAGTATTTCAAAACAGTGGTGAAATAGATGCTGATGTTAACATAGGATCAGTGTAGTTAAATTGCTTAGGATCAGTGTTCCAGAGCAATGGGGAGATAGACACAGATGTAACCCATAGAGTCAGTGGGGGAGGGTTGAAGTGGAGTCCTGTGTGATAGGAGGGTCCCAATCAAGGTGAAAGGCAAGTTTTACATGACAGTGGTTAGGCCAGCTATGCTATATGGATAAAGAGTGTTGAACGGCGAAGAAGAACTGCGTCAATAGAATTCAAGTAGCAGAGATGCAAATGCTGTGGTACATGAGTGGGGTGTCGAGAGCTGATAAGGTGCATTGTAAAAAGATACAACCACTAAAGAAGTCCAGGAAAACTGACAGCAATCCACACCAAACAAATGTGACATAACGTGAAATGAAATCCCCATAATTTATTTGTATGAAATAGCTGTGGAACAAAGTCTAGTCATTGTTAAACAGCAAAGAACAATAGATGTAAAAAATACTGTTACAAAATGATACAACCACCTTAGGCAAACTACAAATGCCTTTATACCATCTGATCAAATTTGACCCAGACTGGTCCATTTAAACCACCCCTAGTAAACTGAATGGGGAATTTTTTTTATCTAGGTTAGTACAACCTTCTTAGATACTTGTATGAAGTTGGAGCAAGATTCATCAATTAGTGTGTGTTTAGCAGCCATCTGTTTACGATGCAAAGAGTTTGCTTGAAATTTTGTGTTTCCAATGGAATTACAGCTATGGAATCATTAAAAAGTCAATCATCCTAAAATCACAGCTCAACCACCATATTCGCCTGATTTGGCTCCCTGTGACTTTTTCCTATTTCCAAACCTCAAATATCTGCTCTGGGGAATGTGACATGAGTTGATTGAGGCCATAAAAAAATCGCCAAAGGAACTAACAGCCATCCTGGCCGAGGCCTATAAGAAGTGTATGGAAAATTGGATTAACCATTGGCATGCTTGTATTGGCTCAAAAGGAGCCTATTTTAGGGCAATAATAAAGATTTGTATTAAAATACATAAAAACGTTGTTTTTATTAATCAGTCCAGGTCAAATTTGATCAGATGGTATAACAAATGTTAACACATGACCAACACATTGCATTGTGACTGCAGTAGCTTACATGTTACTTTAATGCATGTTGGTCTGTAAATGAAATTACTGTGATGGGAAGAAAAAGAGCTTTGAGTGATTTTGAGAAAGGTGAAATAAGTGCCTTACATGAGGAAGGGTTGTCATCCAGAGCAATTGCAAAACAAATTGGACAAAGCCAATATGTTGTAAGTAGATTTTTAAAACTTAGAAATGATTATGGGACAAAAAATCACCAGGTCGACCACAAAAGCAGGAGAGACTTGTGATGAAGATGCTCAGAACCGGTGAATCATCTCTTTCAATATTAGTTCAGGACACAATCATTAATGTTCACTAGTCTACACTTTCAAGAGCAGTTCATTAAAGCTCCTGTCTTAAGTATAAGAAGAGGAAGAGACAGCCCAACTTACATGCATCCACAAAAAGAAGCGACTGGCTTGGGCATGAGCTCAAATGACATGGAAGAGAGTAGTGTTTAGTGATTAAAAAAAGTTCAATCTTGATGGGCCAGATGGCTGTAGCTACTATTGGCATGACATGTGCAAGGAAGATGAAGTCTTCTTGAAGAGGCAGCAGGGAGGAGGCTCATTAATGGTTTGGGGTGGATTTGGTTTTAAAGGAAAAACAAATCTGGCCTTTCCAACAGGTTGTCTAAATGCTTGGGATGTCCAGAACATGTTGGAGGTTCATCTTTTGCCTTTTGAAGAAGAAATTGGAGGACCATTCTGGATTTTCCAGCAAGACAATGCATCCATTTGCATTGCAAAATCCACCTGGGAGTGGTTCTTAGATAAGGGGTTGCAGGTAATGGACTGGCCAGCCAATTCACTGGGCATGAATTCTATGGAAAAAGTGTAGGGAATTCTTCCCAGACATGTTTACAGTAAAGGGAAGCAGTACAGCAACGTTGCAGAGTTGAAGAACTATAATTGCAGCTTGGAAAGAGATTCAGCCTGCTGTGTTTTGAAATCTTGTACAATCAATGATGGATCGTATTTTCCACCTCATTTCCAAAAATGTATCATTTGCTGCATATTAACTGAAGTGGTTGTATCATTTTGCAACAGTTGTTTTTGTGGCTTTTTATGTTCTTTGATTTTTGCAAACACTAGACGATTTTCCATAACTATCTCATACAAATTAAATAATGTTATTTAATTTCAAGTTATGTTACATTCATTTAGTATGGATTGTTTTCAGTTTTCCTGCATTTCTTTGCTGGTTGTATCTTTTTGCGACACACCTTAGAATTAGGAATGAGTATATTAGAGGTAGCCTTGGGGTGGGGAACATTGCAGAAAAATGTGGGAGAGTAGATTGAGGTGGTATGGACAAGAAATGAGAGGAAGGGAGGAAGAGTTCGTTAGGCCCATTACAGAAATGCGAGTGGTTGGAAGCACCTGGAGTAGGGGGAGACCATGTAGACAAAAGCAGATGCGGGAAATGGTTGTTCATAAGGATTACCCCAATCCTCATGTCCACCTCTGACAGGGTCATGGTGGGAGAGAGACTGGAGTAGAGGGCTGGAATCTGCAGACCCGCCCCTGCCACAAGCGGGATAAGGGTATGATGTTGATAATATTTCCCATAGAATCGGTGTAGGATGGACAAAGTGGAGACAGGCCGAGTGTGGTCTTGTGTGGTAGGAGGAACCCAGTAAATCTTCAGGAAAGTTTTATAGGGCAGTTTGTTTGTTTTGTTAGCATATTATGACCCTTCAACTACAATGGCCATTAGAGCTACATGTGTCCCCCGCATAGTTGAAATGTAGCGTCTGCACAGACACTATGATTTCGGTATTAGCACTACCCAGTGTTCCCATGCTAGCAACAGGTGGGGTTGCGTTACTTAACTTTAGTGATCAGATGAGAACTGATGTGTCCAACGCAATACAGGTATATGTTCAGGTAAGGTGTCGAGTTACAAGAGGCAGATCGGGTTAGAAACGAATATGTCAGGGGTAGCCTAGGAGTAGAGGACCTCGTTTGTTCATGTCTTTGTTAGATTGATAAATAATGGAAAATGCGGGTGGTGGGTCGCAAACGGGGTAGAGATGGGCCTAAGACTTCCTGGGAGCAGTGGTTATTATGGACGTTGAAATCTGTGAGGAACAGGCGATCTTGCTCAAAATGCAAAACAGTGAAGGGGAAGACCTTGCAGACCCGACCCCACCATGGCACAGTGGTCGGAAATGCAAATTTAGTGGGACATTTAAGAAAAAACTCATGTCAGCAAATTACAAAATAATTGCCATTTTGTTGTGACTGAATCATCTCCTGTCTTAAATGAACAACAATCAATTAAATCTCCTTTCATTAAAAAGCACTAAAAGCTTACAAAGTCCACATTTATGAAGATGCTGCATATTTTGCTACATCCGTGATTCAGGTCATTGTGTTTTGTGCTCTCATGCAGGCATTTTACAAAGTTTATTGGGAATTCTTTTTGCTGCATTATGGACACTGAAGCTTCAAGTTCCTATAAGCATTCCAAATTGTCTTTTTAAGTTAGCAGGGGTCAAGATATGATCACATGTAGTTTAGGAGGACAACAACTGATTTTTTAATAATTCTTTGGGACTTGTCTTTGTGGGAAAAAAATAGTACGCTTTCTTCCATTCTGGAAATGATTTAGGATCATTCTGTAGTCTGTTACCTTTGTTTTGACACCCATCCTAAAGTGCTCAGACCTGCGGAAGTTATTTATTTTTAACCTTCCGTCGACAAGGTGACGATTTCTGGCACACACTACAAGGTGGGGTCTGTGATGACCCCAAAAAGACTTTGATTTTCAAGGCTTAAATATTCAGATTAAGGGCATTATTATGGATATTAAATTAAATACCGTCCATATAAAGCTTTAGCAATGAAAATAATTTGGAAACATGCTGTAAAAATTCTATATTACCCAAGAAGACAAGACATCATCCTATCACCATACCCTTATCCCACCTATGACAGGGTCGGATCTGCAGGGTCTAGTCCTCCACTCCTGCTTATCTCCCACCAGGTCCCCATCCATCCCAGACACTACCAAATCCTTATGGACATCCTGCTCCCATTTCTGCCTCAGTAACCAGTGTTTCTGACCAGCCAACTATGTTGGTACAGTACTAACTTGGGTTGCATTGCTTAACCAGAAATAAAATATGCTAATTACTTAGGAGATCTGCCAACTTCCCTAGATAGGTAAAGAAAACATCGGAGAACAGGTACTCAAAGGTTGGTTAAGATTGGAGAAAGTGTTACATGTGTAGACACAATTTTGTAGGTCTGGGGTCCGCCAAGACCCCACCTTGTGGACGGAAGGTTAATTTTTATTACCATGAGGTATCAAGGAAGGGCGAGATTGTACACCATGGAATTTTGCCGCATCCACTCGGTGCAGAGCAGCGAGGGTTCTTTTACGTGCAAATGACACTGCAACGAAGGGCACACTCGGGGTGTCGTTTTTCCTCAAAAGAAGCCAACGCACCTCAATCGTATATTAAAACTGGAATCACTGACGAAGTAGTTGAGTATACCATCTCTGTGCCACTGAGGCAGGTATGAGACATCACTGCTGTACTGCAGTGATGTCTCCGACAACGCTCTTCGCACGCTCGGTAACTGTGTCTAGTTGTAGGCTCGATACTGGACCGAGGCAGGTTCGCTTCTTTTCGGTGCAAGAGAGACCCTGAGTGTGCCTTCTGTCGGTAAGAAATAAAACCGAGATCCCGTGTGGCTTACGATGGCTTTTGCACGTAAAAGAACCATCTCTACCATGCAACGGCTAGATAGTTGTTTGTTTGATGGTGTTTTAGGGCCCTTCAACTACAAGGTCATTAGAGCCCCGCCACAGTGTAGTTCTGGTTCAGAGACTGCACAGACACTTCACTAATGCGACAATTTTCAGTTGTTTGTTGGTGTTTAAGGTCCCGTCAACTACAAGGTCATTAGAGACCCGTCCACTGCGTAGTTCTAATGCATATGCTGCACAGACACTACACCAATGCGACGATTATTGGGTATTAGCAGTACCCAGCTTTCCCGAGCGACCACCCATGTCAGTACTAACTGGGCTTGCGTTGCTTAACTTCAGTGATCAGACGAGAACTGGTGTGTCCAACGCAACTCGCCGCTCCCGACAATTTTCAGAGACTAGCGGTAACCAGTTTTCCCAAGCTGCCACCCATGTCAGTACTAGCTGGGGTTGCGTTGCTTAACTTCAGTGATCAGACAAGAACTGGTGTGTACAACGCAATTTGCCGCTCGCAATGGCTAGATGAAGTGAAACTTACAGGTGTAGGATGAGGGTCGGATCCAGGATTTACGTCGGGGGGGGGGGGGGGGGGGGGTTTTATTGGCAGCGATTGGAAACGCAATTTTCATTCGTCAATGTCGACCCACAATTTAGTAGGGGGGGGTTGCAACCCCAAACCCTTCCCCCTGGATCCGCCCCTGTGTAGGATCTTGGTGGAGTGCCCCAACGAACAGTAGATCGAGGAGAAATAAGCATAGGGGCAGTGGCGTCGCTAGGGTTGGCGTGACGCGGTGTCACCCCTCTCCCGTAAAAAGCCGCTTCTTCTGCTTTGGTGTCACCCCATTTCTCATGCTGTGGTGTCAGAGTGGTGTCACGCGGTGCGGCCCGCACCCTGCGCACCCCATATTGACGCCACTGCATAGGGGTTGGATCTTCGGTCGGCAACCGGCTGGTAGCGGTCTACACAGGCGTAGCCAGGAGTTTCTAAAGAGGGAGGAATGACCGGCGATAGGGTGTAAAGACGTAGATAACTGATCCGTGATAACAAATTGGCAGCCAATGCACAAGGGGGGGGGGGGTTAACCTCCCCGTTGGCTACGCCACTGGGTGGGAAAGGGTTAGGAGGTGGTTTTTACAAAAATGATGTTTTCCTCGGATCTTCATAGCTGGGAATTGAACTAGGTCTCTTCGCACACCACTAGAGTGTGAACTCGGGGTTATCCAATTCTGGTCGTGAGGTATAGAAAAGAACGAAAATGAGATGACCATGTTAGACGACTGTATGCTTGAATTTCGCTAACGTTTTTGCTTTTATAGGAGTTAATGGAAGTCAAGTCCAAATTGTTGCCATTTTAATGTCTAGCAGACCGATATTCAAAAGATGTCGACTGCTTCGTCACGTGACTTTTCGCAGCTTCAAGCAACTCGGTTCATGACGTCGTATGTGACGTCATATGATCTTCTGTTACTACGAGCAACAGAAGACGGCTACTATATTTATTCAAAATGGCGCTGTCAACGAAGGTAATGTTTTGAAAGTGAGCGATGATTTCTTTTAATTTTTATCCTACGACAATTAAATGTTGTTATTTGTAGTCTTTAAGAGCATTTCAGCGTGGTGGCTACTTAATAAACAAGCGGCTGGCGTTGTCACGGACCCGTTCATCTGTATGTATGTTCTCGACCAGTATTGTTGCAAAACAGTCCAAGATTCAACCTCTTACTTTATTATCGGAAGAAGAAGTAATGATGAAAGAAAGTGGTAAGTATCGATTGTATTCGATATGTTTAAAGGATAGATTGCCATCCTGTATTTTTGTTGACTTAGAAGACTTCCATTTTCTCACATTACTTAGAGGTCAATGTGACGTTGGTATACACTAGATCCAATTTCAGTTTCTACTTGCAGGGTTTTGGACTAAATATTGAATTACTTTTTAATGTGTAGTACTGAAGTTGACAAGTATCATGATTGTCATCATTGTATTGTCTGACATTGACATTTTTGGATTTCAAAGTAGCACAATCTTTCACAATTGAGAAAATGATGGGGGAAAAGGAATGAGAAAATGGCATAGTGACATTTTAAGTCATAGCAAAGTTTGATGATATTCTTGAAGAAAACCAAACTCCGTTTGCTATTTTACAAGTGGCCAAATTAGCAAATGATACTTTCAAGCCGCTGGTGAAAAAAATGGACGAAGAAGCCCAAATGGAACCGTCATGTATCGATGCTTTGTTTAAGCATGGGGTATTTATATTATTTTGATATTGCAGTGTTGTGTTTTGATACTTTTTAACCCTAGACAACAAACCATTAGTCCATTAGGTTAACACTTTCTTAAAACAATTCTATTCTCATTCACTACACGGCAAGCAGCCTTATTTGGCAGTGAAGAGACTAAAATCACATTTCTTTGCTGGTTGTATCTTTTTGCAACACACCTTAGGAGGGACAAGGGTTAGGAGTTGCTTTGCTTTGTCAAGATCATTTAGGATCAAAAATGGGAGAAGGGTCAGGGCCGGCCATCCGGGGGGTGCAGAGGGTGCATTGCACCCGGGCCCCACTATTGAGAGGGCCCCATCATCAGGGCCCAGATCATTGCTAATATTAAAAGTTTAATACGTCATTGTAGGGGCAACGTCCCTCATTCGACCATGCCAAAGCAACATAACCTAAACGTAACTTAACAACCCTGCCATTGAACTACACCAGTTGTTGTTGGTTGTTGTTTGTTGTTAGTGTTTTAGGGCCCTCCAACTACAAAGGTCATTAGAGCCCCGTCCACAGCATAGTTCTTATGCAGAGACTGCACAGACAATACACTAATGCGACGATTTTTGGGTATTAGCAGTACCCAGTTTTCCCAAGCGGCCAACCATGTCGGTACTAGCTGGGGTTGCGCTGCTTAACTTCAGTGATCAGCCGAGAACAACTTCACAACTGCTCCATGAACTGACTGCCAGCCACAGGCTGTCAAAACCAAAACGGGTGAAGATAACGTTAGGTGTTACATAGCAGGTAGGCTATAATGCATAATTAGAAATGATGCACCATGGGCCACAGGTTGGACAACCCAGAATTAGAGGTTAAGTTTAAATAATTTAATAATGCTATTTTTTTGGGTTGTTAAAAGCAAAATACCTTTAATAATAAGAAGTGTAATAAAAAACATAAAATGACACAGGTCCAACTGAAAATGTCCCAAGACTTTCAAACCAACTCATAAATGCAATGGCGACATATTAGGACAAATGGCATAATCCAAAAATGTGATACCTTCCAAAATTAGGAAGTATCTCAGATTGGGATAGCAGGGCATCTAAGAGGAGTCCATTTACTCTGAATCCTTTTATTTTTACTTTTGGAAAAATATTTTGGGGCCCCAAAAGGATTTTTGCACCCGGGCCCCTTTATAGAGAAGGCCGGCCCTGAGAAGGGTTACAATTAATATTTGATGTGGATATTAAAATGTCCATCATATTCATTCACACTTTATTGAAAATAATTCTAAAAAATGAATTTATTGATGAAGCATTAATTTTTGTTAACCTGTTCGACTAATGGTTTGCGGTAGTGCGAGTTTTTGGAAAGTTTGACATCTAGGGTTAATTAATTGCAGTTGAATATTTTAATAGATGATGGGAATCGAAGTACCAACAGAATACGGAGGGTCTGGATCAAGTTTCTTTATGTCTGTGTTGACGATAGAAGAACTCTCTAAAGTGGATGCATCCATTGGACTTGTCTGTGACTTGCAAAATACTATACTCAACACGATTTTTCATAAATTTGCAAGCAAGGAGCAAAAGGAAAAATATCTTCCCAGGCTTACAAGTGAATGGGTATCTAAAGTTAATGAAATTCGTTGAAATTTAAGAATTTTTTGAACGGGCTGTGCTCTTCACTGTTGATTGCTATTGATTCTAAGGTAGGAAGCTTTTGCTTATCTGAAGCTGACTCTGGAACTGATGCGTTTGCGTTAAAGACCAAAGCAGTAAAGAATGGAGACCAGTGGACAATTAATGGTCAAAAAATGTGGATCAGCAATGCAGAATATGCGAATATCTTCCTCGTTTTTGCCAATGCGAAACCCGAATCGGTACTTGTTATACTTTTTTCTTTTTTTCTGCATTTAACCGAAATTTAACTTGAATTTCATTTAAAGGGATATAAAGGCATAACGTTATTCATCGTTGAAAAAGGTACTCCAGGCCTTTCCATTAGTAAAAAGGAAAATAAGTTAGGAATTCGAGCAACGTCAACGTGTGTCGTCAATTTTGATGAAGTGAAGGTACTGTCATTGAGGAGGATATGGTACATGCCACATGGGCTAGCAGTTCCTTTCTTTCCCTAATCCCATGGCCCTAAATCCTTCGCGAACAGGGCCATGCCATCCTTATTTCTAACTTGATTTGGTTCGACTTTCCATCTACCCTATCGAAACTGGGCCGTCAACATGCTGCAGCCCTTATAATTAATTATTGCCGTTCTAGTTTGATTCGTTGGGACACGTTTTGTCCTCAACGTACACCGAGGGGGGAGCTCTTTCATCTAGAAATTTTTAACCACCCGCAACGGTGGCGTAGTGGTAAGCACGCTCGACAACTGCGCCAGTAGTTCTAGGTTCAATACTGGACCGAGGTGGGTTGGCTTCTTTCAGGCGAGAGAGAGGCTGCGAGTGTGCCTTCTTTCGGATGAGAAGTAAAATCGAGGTCCCGTGTTGATGTACGATGGCACTTGCACGTAAAAGAACCCTCTCTACTATGCAACGGGTAGATGAGGCAAAAATTTCCAGGTGTACGAGCTCGCCCCCTGGGCGTCGGTAGCATTAACCAACGAACACTAGACCGACGATTAATAAGCGTAGGGGTGCAGCTTTGGCCGGCAATCGGCTGCAGAAAAACTATGCCCAATATATCGCCCTTGTGTCCATTCAGAGGGACAAGATGGGTACCCGACCCTGCGATAGGCGGGAAAAGGGTTAGGAGTTGCTTTTACAAGACTTTACTTCAAACCCGTCGGAAGACGCATTGAGGACGATTCTTTGTCTCTCGCGAAATGAGCTGGAACCATTGACGGAGAAGTTGAGCACGCAGCATCTGCGCTGCAATTCACATCGTGTGCGGCGTGAGAGAGGCCCCGAGTGCGCCTTCTTTCGAATGAGAAGTAAAAGTAAGGTGACGTGTGGTGTACGATGGCATTTTCATGTCAAAGAACAATATCTATTATGGCACGGGTAGATGAGGCAAAATTTGCAGGTGTAGGAGCTCGTCCCCAGGCGTCGCGTGGAATTCCCCAACGAACAGTAGATTGACCATAAATTAGCATAGCGGTTGCAGTTTTGGTCGGCAACCGGCTGTGGAAATACGCTGTCCAATATATGGCCATTGTGTCCATTCAGAGGGACAAGATGGGTACCCGACCCTGCCATAGGCTGGGTTTTTCTTCAAAAAAAAATAATAACTGTAGAGATATTTGGGGCGAACAGTGTTAAAAACGTTAACGAACGTTTTTCAGGGATGTTCTTTAAAGTTTAATGTCCAAAATAATATGTAATTTATTTGACAGGTGCCAGAATCAAATATAATTGGCAAAGTGGGCGAAGGATATAAATATGCCATTGGCATTTTAAATGAAGGAAGGATCGGCATTGGAGCTCAGGTGATTAATTAAGTCAGGTATTAATCAATTGGTTAATTTAAAAATTGATAAATTTTTTTGTAGATGTTGGGAATAGCTGAAGGATGCTTCAACCAAGCGGTTCCATACACTTTCGAGAGGAAGCAGTTTGGAAAGCAGATTTGGGAATTTCAGGTATAAAGCATTTTTGTACCTTAAAAAGTCTTCATTTCGTATTGTGCAAGATCTAGAGTGGATATTAACCCTGCATCGGTGGCCCAGGAGGTAGTTTGCTCGATTACTGCGTCAGTGGTTGTAGGTTCGATACTGGATCAAGGTGGGTGCGCCTTCCGTCGGATGAAAAGTAAAACCGTGGTCCGGTGTGGTTCCCAATGTCCTTTGCACGCATTAGAGGATTGACCCATTAGACGTTTATTAAAGGTGGCTGGGGGGGGACATCGCGGAAAAAGTGAGGGACAGTAGATTGAGGTAGAGGCGTACCTAGGCTTGGTGTCACCTGGTGCAGCAAATCCTGGTGTCACCCCCACCACTGACGTCCCCCCCCCACATAAACACTTTATTATTCAATGTGCTCCACCTGAGTCACCAACATTTCAAATGTATTTAGATTAATGTATCAGGCACCACCGGCAGCCATCCGGGGTGCGCAAGTAGCCCCCAGGCCGCCGTCATCAGCAGTCCACAGTCACAGGGGTTGGGATGGGGTATGGAACAGTTAGGATAGAAGGACAGTGCATCCTCAACACAACAACGCACTTGGCGTTTGAATTGGCAAATACGTGGTTTAGTAAGAGGGACAAGCACCACTAAATCACATTCCAGTCGCCAAAAGGGATATCACAGATAGATTTCTTTATGGTTAGAGGGTGGCATAGAGTAGAGGTTCGTGATTGCTGGGCAGTCCCGAGGTAAAAGTTCCAAAAAGAATGTCACCATAGGCCAAATCCTAGTGAAAGTGGCAGGCAAGGCACATTCTTGGAAAGGAGAGCAGGCCATCAGGTGGCAGAAACTACCCACCAAAACGGAGGGATTTACCCACAAAGCGCATAGAGAGGTAGACTGGTATTGGGAAGGGACAGTGGATGCAATGTGGGACAGGGTCTCCAGATAAATTAGAACCTGTGGGAAAGCCATTTTAGGGCAGGGTCAAGTAGGAGCCACTGTCCAGAGAAACAAGCAGACATGGTGGAATGGGAAGGTAGAAGCAGCCATCAAGCAAAAGAACGCTGCTTTCCACAGTTGGCAGGAGACAGGGGACCAGGAATCTAAGACTCAATATAGGCAGACTGAGACCAGCACTAGTAGGATCATTGCCGTGGCCAAGCACTGGAAGTATGAGGCACTCTAGGAGCAGTTATGCACAAGGGAATGGGAGATTTTCAAACTGGCCATGGCTAGAAATAGGGCTACTAAAGATATACCCCGGGCTATAACAGCGAAGGATAGCAGAGGTAGGGTCCTACTCTCCCTGATGGAGGCAAAGAGGAGGTGGGAAGAGTACTTCCATATCATCTTGAAGGCTGCAGGGGAAAATGGGGACCTTGCCACCTATCCAGCATTGGCAGGGGATGGTGAACTGTGTAACCAGGGCGCTTAGGAAAATGAAAGGTCGAAAAGCTGTAGGCCCAGATGGAACACCCAATTCATGTGTGGCATAGCCTAGGGAGGACAGGCATCAGGTGGCTAGGGAAACTTCTCAGGAGGATAGCCAGCAGAGATAGAATGCCATTTGCATGGCATGAGAGTTGGATAGTGCCACTCTTCAAGGGCAAAGGGATGTCCAATCGTGTGGTAACTATAGAGGTATAAAGCTGATGAGTCACTCCTTGAATCTCCGGGAGAGAGTGATGGAATGTCGCCTCGAGTGATGGAATGTCACATCAGAGTTATCTCCCCATTGCTTTGGAACGTTGATCCTAAGTGCTTTACCTCCATGGTGTAGCCAAGTTGCATTGGACGCACCAGTTAAGCAACGCAAATCCATGTTAGTAACAACATGGGTAGTTGGTAGTGAACCTTGGGTGCTGCTAATTTCCCCTTTCCTACACCCCCTACTTCTAGCCCCTCCTCACCTGCGAGCAGCCTCCTTAGGGTTTGGCCTGTTATGGCTGCTTGGCTTACTCCCCAAACCGATAGTGTAACATACTCCTATTAATACTACTCTTGCGCCTTTTCACCAGTTGGACTCTACTGGGAAGCTCCAAGTATTTCCCCAAGATGTTCATACCCTGGCAATTACCCTTCTTCATTGACCTGGAGAAAGCTTATTACAGTGTGCTAATACTGCAATATAGTTACATTAGTGTAGTGGCTGTGCAGTCTCTGCCTTAGAAATATGCAGTGGACGGGGCTCTAATGACCTTGTAGTCAAAAAGCCCTAAAATACCAACGAACCAATCGAATTTATGCGAATCCACTAGCTGGACTGTGTCCCATACAAAATTCCCATTCATTGAAGCTAAAATTCAAATAGGTGTAGTGCTGTAGGAAAAGGTTGGATCAGAAACTTTGCAATAGTGTCACCCGGTGCGGTCATTGTTCATTGAGGTGGTGTGGACAATTTACTGGATTGAGGTGGTTGTGCCTTCCGTCGGAGGAAAAGTAAAACCGTGGTCCAGTGTTGTTCCCAATGTCCTTTGCACGCATTAGAGGTATTGACCCATTAGACGTTTATTAAAGGTAGCTGGGGGGGGGGGGACATCGCGGAAAAAGTGAGGGACAGTAGATTGAGGTGGTGTGGACATTTAATGAGAAGAGGGGAGGTGCTTACGAAGTCAATTAGGGGAATGCTGGAGGTTGAAAGCTCTCGGGGTAGGGGACGACCAAAGCAGTCGTGGGAGCAGGTTGTGCTTAAGGATATGGTAGTATGTGGGATAGACAGGGACCTGGTGGAAGATAGGCAAGAGTGGAGGGCTAGAACTTGTGGATATAACCCTGCCCGGGCGGGATAAGGGTATGATGATGTATAATATTCTTTTTGTATCATTTTTTTTATTTGTTCAAAGGCAATACAACATCAAATCGCACAGATCGCTACTCAAATTGAATGTGCCAAATTGTTGGTGTACAATGCAGCCCGGCTACGCGATGCCAAAAAGCCCTTCATTAAAGAGGCTGCAATGGCAAAATACACTGCTTCAGAGGTCAGTTTAATTCTGCTGTAGATTCTAGTCATTGTGGTGTTTCAGGTGGTTCCTTGGACACATATTTCTTTGAAGGTGGCAACGTTGACAGCTGGCAAATGTATTGAATGGATGGGTGGAGTTGGTTTTACTAAAGATTTTCCAATGGAGAAGTTTTATAGGGATGCCAAAGTTGGTAAGTATCTTCATTTTTGGAATATGCAGTTGGTCCTCAATATACGCTTTATTCTAGGTAGTAGACCTGTGTTTTGCAATCAGGGTACCTTGAGCTCCGCCCAAGGGTTCCGCCAATGTCAAGATAAAATATAAAAGTAACAATGAAAACACAACAAACGGGAACGACATTTGTCTGTCGAAGATGAACTTCGGGTGTCTCTCTCAAACATTAGGCCATGAATTCAACTCCTTATGCTATAACACACACACCTGTATCAATTAATACCTTTTTTCTGTCACTGTATGGGGTTCCGCGAAAGGTGTAAATGTTTCAAAGGGTTCCGTTCCAATAAAAAGGTTGAAAAACACTGTGGTAGGCCCTCAACATTCGCGGCACCCCCTATCCCCTTTATCTCTCCAAATCATAACTAATCAATATCCATAATTCCTTCTCGGAAATGAGTAAGCCGGGCTCTTCTCATCTACGAAACGCCCCCAAAACCATCATCATTATACCCCTATCTCGCCCGTGGAAGGGTCGGGTCTGCGGGTTCTAGTCCTCCACTCCCTCCTATCTCCCACCAGGTCACCGTCCGCCCCACACATTACCACGGCAGCTGCTTTTTGTGTTGGATACACCAGTTCTCGTCTGAACACTGAAGTTAAGCAACACAACCCCAGCTAGTACTAAAATGGATGGCCGCTTTGGAAAACTGGGTACTGCTGATACCCAAAAATCGTCGCATTAGCGTAGTGTCTGTGCGGTCTCAGCATTAGAACTATGCAGTGGACGGGGCTGTAATGACCTTGCAGTTGAAGGGCGCTAAAACGCCAATGAAACAAAAAAGAAAGGAAGGTGGGGGGGCAGAAAATTTTTGTAATCTGCTTTAGCGATTGCTCAATTTTGGGGCTGCTTTGAAAGACTTTGGAAGAAAATTCAACGGGAAAATAAAAGATTTTTGTAGTCCCCCCTCAAGTGGCTCCCAGGGCGTCTGCCCTACCTGCATTGCCTTTGTTATGCCACTGCCCAACTTATACTTACGGATGAAAATAATTCTTTTTTTATTTCTCAGGTGCAATCTATGAAGGAACGTCAAATATTTTATTTAACACTATTGCCAAGTGTTTAGGGCAGGAATTTAATGACTAATTAGCTACTTGTACATAATTGTTTTAAAGACCTTAAGGTAGGCCTGGAGATCTGCATGTTTGTAAAACTATTATAAAATAACGTAAAGTCTACAGCAGTAAAAAAAGTAACCTTGAATATAAAATTTGCACTTTTCAATTCTTATTGTTTGAAGGGGCCTTGTTGGCGGCAGGCCAAGCGTGCCCAACTACTGTGGCAGTGGTTCTAGGTTCGATACTGGGTCCTCGAACGAGAGAAAGGTCCCGAGTACGCCTTCCGTTGGATGAGAATAAAACCGTGTGGTGTACGGTGACATTGGCTCGTAAAAAGAACCCTCTTGGTAGCGGCTGTATTGAGTTGGACACAGTAACGCAAACCCAGCTGCTACTAACATGGGCGGCCGCTTGAGAAAACTGGGTACCACGAATTCCCGAAAATCGTCGCATTCGTGCAGTGTCTGTCCAGTCTCTGCGCTAGAACTATGCAGTGGACGAGACTCTAATGACCTTGTTATTGATGGGCTCTAAAACACCAACAAAACAAAACAGAACCATCTTTATTGTGCAACGGGTAATAGATGAGACGAAATTCCCAGGTGTAGGAGCCCGCCCCCCCTCCAAGGTTGGTGTGGAGTGTCCCAACTAACAGTAGACCGACTACAAATAAGCATAGGGGTTGCAACTTTGTTTGGCAGCCTAATGTGTAAAAATACCGGCCAACAGAGGGACACAAATGGGAACCCCGCCGTACTATAGGACTTGAGAGGCCCTAGGCCATTTCAATAGCGAGGCCTTTTTCAAGCTGTTTTGAGGCCCTTTTGTTATGTTTTGAAGCCCTATAAATATTGAGGCCCTAGGCTTCCGCCTGGTTAGCCTGGTGGTAAATCCGGCACTGCATAGAACGGACAACGGTTAGTAGTTGTGGTAGTAGCAGTGGTTGTGTGCCGGTTTACTACATCAGTGGTTTTATATTCCTTCCTGGACCAGATGATTCGCCCTCTTTCAAGGTAAGACTGGCAGTTGAATTTCTACAGATGAAGAGTCAATCAGGGGAGTGGTTGTATTGTGTTGGAAACACCAGTTCGCGTCTGATTACTGAACTTAAGCAACGCACCCCAAGTTAGTACTAGCCTGGGTGACCGCTTGGAACCACTTTATACTGCCAAGAGACTCAGCCTTAGAACTAATTCTAATTCACTGCACTGCAAGCAGCCTTATTTGGCCAATATGGCAGTGGAGAGACCAACTCTTATTCCTACACACATTACCATAAAACTCCCAAAACCCTAGGCTATAATTCTCGTGGTCCCCCTACAATACTAGCAATGGTGGGGTTTCTTTTGAGAAAGCCATCCACTTTATGCTCTCCAAGGGTCTGTCTGTGCCCTAATCTCCTTCAATTTATAGTAGTGTTTCCCATCCTGCAGAGTACAATTCTTGCTGCCCTCCTTTGTATCCTTTCAATCTCCCAAGATAATTCCTGCCTGAAGGGAAACCAAATTGGACTACCATACTCCACAATTGGTCACACCATTGAAATATATGCTGTTTCTTTCACCTCCTCTGTGCTGCCCTGAAGGGCCCTACTAATCAGGCAGAGGAATGGACCAGCCCTCTCAACCAATTTACTAATATAATCCTTCCAGGTACATTGACTATTTAAAATAATTCCAAGGTGCTTATGGGTTGCAGCTCTCTCAACCCTCACTCCACCTGTATAGTAATCAAAATCAAGTAGCTTCCTAGATCTAGATATCGTCAGAATCCTACCCTTTTTCAGGTTTAAAGGCAAATCCCTTTTTACACACCAATTGCAAATCTTATCTAGATCCTGTTATAATTGTGCACAGGGGGATAACCCCTCATCTAAACCTGAGCAGTACATGTGTCATCTGCAAATAGTTCAAGGAAGGAATTAATATTAAGTCCTATGTCATTCACATAGAGAATGTACAACAAAGGACCCAATACACTTCCCTGAGGGACCTCTGATGTGGCTGGTTTCCATTCAGATGCACTACCCTTGTATAGGACCCTCTGTTGTCTATCAACTGAGTAACCTTACCTTACCCACTGAGTAACCTTACTATGTATCCCTAAACTGGACATTTTTGAAACCTGCTTATCATGGGGTACCATGACAAAAACCCGGCAAACAAGTGGGAAATCTCATGAAATGGATGACTAGTAGATCGCAGGGCTGAGCCAAGTTCCACAAGTCTACGTTATCCTAATCCATCAAGCAAGCCATTTGGGTGTCACATGACCTCCCCTTCCTAAACCCATGCTGGTTATTGTTTAGGGTGCCATTCTTTTCCAGATACTCCATTATAGAAAAGAATAAGATATGTTCAAAAACCTTGGATACAGCACTTAGGGTCCCCCTGACTTGAAAATTAGTACCACATTAGCCAGTTTCCATGATGATGGAACAATGCCAGTGTCTAACGTCTTTTTAGTACTTGTGCAAGTTGTTCGCTTGTGTAAACTAAGTTTTAGTGCAGATATTGTTGAAAGAAAAGTTTCAAAGAGAAAGTATTCTTTAGCATTTAAATTGTTGGGAATTTCTGCAACTGAGAATGATGGTAATTGTCCTGTGGCTAAACCTCTACAGTTATCTAAATCTAGGGTAAGGATTTAAATTTTAAATGAACCATTGATTATTTTTCTCAATTTCATTTTTCCAATAAATTCATATTCGAGAGGGGCGTCCGCAAAAATCAAAATTAATGAAATCAACTTGTCCGGCTAAAAAGTTTCCATTTATAAATTGAAAAAAAATAATAAACGTCGCCCTCCAATAAGCGGTGCAACAAAAAGGCCTTTAAAAAAAATAAATAAATAAATAAACGGCGCGCCGTTTATTAGAATAATTACGGTATGGAGAAATGCCATCAGGACCTGCAGCCTTATGAACCATGTGATTTACTCAGTAGTTGCTCGATTCCCACCATAGTGATAGTAACCTCGTCCATTCCCCCTGCTGAATCACTATCAAGTAATGGCTGGAAATTACTTCTACTGCTTGCAAAACGTTTAGCAAATGCATCATTGAAAACATTGGCAATCATAAGACCATCCTTAACTACATTTCCTGACCCATCCTTAACCAATGTATCTCTATAACCCTCTACCCTCTTTCTTAAGCCTATCTCCCAAAATGTTTTCATGAAATTTCTTATAAGCTTTCTTCATAAACACTGTAACCATTTTGTGGGCCCCTTAAAAAACTACCTTACTATTGACATCTCTCACTCTCCTAAGTCCATTCCTAGCCCTTTGCTGGTTCTGCAAAGCTGCCTTCACCTCTTTAGTATACCATTCAGGAAAAGTAATATCCCTTATAGTCTTAGTGGGGACAGCTAATTGTGTGCCCTCCTCTAAGAGGGCAATTGTATAAAAATCATTTAACTCATTTTCTAGATATGATTTAAAATATTCCCAATTGGCCTTATTATATTGGTATGCTGCCCTGTCTGGTGCCACTATCTCCTTTTCACTATCTCCACCCTAACCCCTGCATGGCCACTAATTCCCCCAATACACTCTACATTATTGATAGAGGTGGGCATATTTGTAAATACTAAATCTAAAATTCCTCCTTTACCATGTATAGGCATTGTCACAATCTGTTCCAATCCATTACAATACAGTTGTTCCAATAAAAGATTCAGAACACCTGATAACCTGGAATTTAAATTAGGCTGCACACTGCTCCACTCCGACCCTGGTAAATTGAAGTCTTCACCAAGTACCTTTTTCCTTTGATATGCCATGTGATCAAATTTTACCTGGACTGGTCCAGGTAAATCAACGCCCAGGCTCACCAGGCTATCAACACCCCTTAACTCTGTGTCCTGTGGTACAACAATAAATTTGCCAGGTAATGCGTTTTGTACCAGTGTAGTGCCCCCTCACTAACCTCTGCCAATCCTCCACAGGTAGATTCCTGGGGTATAGAGGAAGGCATGTGGCTATCCCCTGCATCCCTTTCCCTAACCACCTTCCCTTGCAATCTGGGTTTAATTTGTTGATTATCCTGTAGCTGCAATTCCCCTGTCCCCTTGAGGCCATTTGGCAATGCACTAAGTGATGTCTTATCAATCATGATGTCCCCTTTCACCAATATTCTGGATGAACTAGATGGTGACGCCATTGGAGTCCCCACACTACACTTTGTAGCAAAGTGGTGGAAAATCCAAAAAAATACTTTAATTATCAGAAGGCTTAGTTGATAAAAGGTATGAGTTGATGTCTTCCATACCACTCCACCTATGTTCTTGAATCCTCTTTTCGTTATTGTGTTTTATAAAAATATCACTATTTTTCTACTTCTAAAATTGTAGTGTGACTCAGGCAGATACAACAACTAACTATTTATTAATTTGCAAAAATAATAATGATCACTTTTGGATATTACAGAATGCATAAAAACATGTCCATCCAGGACTCTGACAAAATGAACTCTTCTCTTTTTTAAAATCCATAATGGCCCTCTCAAGTGCCACCATTAGCATGTGGCATTCTAAAATGTGAATAAAAGAACTAATATAAAATTCAATTATTTAAACATTTTTTAGATCAAACTTTTCCATTTTTTGTATGTTGCATTGTCGCATGCTTATGCTCTACTCTGTTGCCATGACATCATGGTGATGTGTCTAAAGCTACTCATACACGGTGCAACTTTTGTGGCATGCAATTTTGAGTTCCTGCAACTTAAAGTGGCATGTTCCGTTTAGATGGAGCACAAAAGTGGCATAAAAGTGAATAAAAAAGTTGTAAAGTGTGTTTACATGTAACATGCAATTTAAGTTGCATGCAACAGATTTAAAAGTATATGCCAATTTTTTGTGTCATCTTTCAATGCATGCATGAATTCTCGGCTACATTATAACCTCCCTAACCTGACCAGTCACTGTTCCAAGCAAAACCGGTCAACATATGGAGGTGGTCAGCATCTGGAGGTCACATAAAATTATAAATGTACATTTGTACATATTTAATAAAAGAACAGATCAGAAGAAATCATGTAGGTTTCATGAGCATACAGTATAAATAACATACATTTATGTACAGTATGTATGTAAAAATATTGTGAACATTAACATGGATGTACAGTATATTATGTGGATTTAAAGAAATCTGTTATTGCACTTTGTTTTGAGGACTTGGATGCGGCATGCACTTGCTCGATTTCTTTCTAAAGATCAAATGCCTTTTCTAGTAAGCTTCCAGAGGTGCCTGCTGCAAAGCACACTATTTCTTTAATATAGAGTGATGCTTGTTGAACAGTGACATTTTGAAAATTCTCTTGCTCTTCCTCAGATTCCTCACTCTCTTCCTCTGTTTCTTTTGAACTGATTACAGAAAGCAGTATGCTCTCAGTATCACTACCAAGGGTCTCATGAAGCTCCACACTGCTCTCATATTGCATCATTTCATTAACACTGACCAACTCCATGTTCAATAGTTGTTCATCAGTGGGAACAATATCCACTTCAGCAACGTTGGGGTTGTCCATTGGTACACCACACTGTTGAAAACATTTGGCAGTGGTGATCTTGGAAACGCATTGCCAGGCTGATGCGACCCACCGAATGCAGTCTAGAATAGTGATCAACTTACTAAACTCCACAGCCTTTTAGCAGTCTTCAGCATTTGCAATTAACATGTTGAGCAACTGCCAGCGGTAGTGGAGCTTCATTGTTTGGATTATCCCTCGATCAAGAGGTTGCACCTCTGATGTTAAGTTAGGGGGTAGATGCAGCAGCCAAACATTTGTGAGCTCAATGGGTCCATGACTAGTAGCATTGTCTACCAAGATGACAATTTTCTGCTGCTTTTACTTCATGGCTGTGTTTACACTTTTCACCCAGTCCAAAAAAACAGAATTGGTCATCCATGCTTTTTTGTTGAAGCAGTATTGCACTGGAAGGTTTTTTGGATTCACATTATTTTGCTTGAATGCTCTAGGACGTTCAGCATGACCAATGACTAGAGGTTGTAGTTTTTCACCCAAGGCACTACAGCAGAGAAGGACAGTTATGCGTTCCATAGCTTGTTTGCCACCCTTGCACCGATCGCCTTTCTGAACAAGGGAACGGGTTGGAAGCTGTCTGTAAAACACAGCCGTTTCATCGGCATTAAAAATGTCTGTCAGACTGTAATCTGCAATCAACGTAGGCAGCTTTGATTTCCAGTCATCAGTAGCAACAAGATTCACATCTGCTGACTCACCACTTAAACAACAACATTGAATGTTATGCTGCAGTTTGAACTTTTCCAGCCAACCATTGCTGGCAGTGAAATCTTCAAGTCCCAGTGCTTGGGCAACTACTTTTACTTTTTCCTGAAGCAGTGGCCCAGTTAAAGGAATGTTCTTGGATCTACAACTTGAGAAAAACTGAAAAACTTTTTGATCCAAATCATCAGCCACAATCCTTTTCCCTCTGCTAGAACAATTTTCATTAAATGCTTTCAAAATTTTGTCCCTTGCCTTGACAATATTCACCACTGTTTTTTTCGAAATCCCAAAATCTTCGGCTATCTTTCGCTGAGATTTCCCTGCCTTTACTTGGTCCAGAACTTCCACCTTCTTTTCTATCGTTAGCTCCACTATTTTTTGCTTTGACATAATTTTACATACACTCGTTCACTTTGACAACAAGATGCATAGTGAAAAGGGTTTTCCCCTATGAGTGTCTGGTAGATGAAAAGGGTTTTCCCCTATGAGCGACTGGTAGAGTGAATTTTGTACACAGCTGGCTGATTGGAGCATGATTGCACCAAATTGGTCAACATAGAGAGGTGATGATGACTGTTGTGTCAACTGTAGGTGGTCAGTAGTCAATATCCAGAGGTGGTCAACTTATGGAGTGTGCCCACAATGGTATGCCTATGGGAGCATTTTGGTTCCAATGATTCATGGTCAAGATAAAGAGGTGGTCAACATATGGAGGTGGTCAACATGGGAGGTTATACTGTATTTAAATTTGTAATTTTGTTTTGTTTTTGTTGAATGTGGAGTAATGCAGAATTTATTAAATGAACTATGAGAGGGAGATGAGGATTTTTTAAAAAAACATTTTATGATTAACTACTGATGATCTGTATAATATACATAGGCATGAGCCTGAGTCCTTTTGCATTATAGTTAATGTGCGATGGGCCAGACACCATGCAATATTGTAACCAACTTAGCATTAATTTACCTGCCAAAAATTTCTATTTTGGTTGTATACTTCAGTGTTGGAACAGTGGGGTAGGTCGGCATCCCCCCACAGTCACTTAGCCAATATTTCCTGTGGGTTCCAGGCGCCTAACTGGAGTGCCCCCAAACAGCATGTTTCGTGGGCCCGCAGACCCGACCCTGCCATAGGCGGGATAAGGGTATGATGATGATCTGTATAATATACAAATCATCATCATTATCATACCCGTATCCCGCCTATGGCAGGGTCGGGTCTGCAAGTTCTAATCCTTGACTTCCACTTATCCCCCACCAGGCTTCCATCCACTCCACACACAACCATGTCTCTGTACAACCTGCTCCCACGTCTGCCTTGGTCTCCCCCAGCGCCAGATCCAGGATTTTCGTCAGGGGGAGGGTTGAGCTATTGGCAACGATTTGAAACGGAATTTTCATTCGTCAATGTCGACCCCAAAATTGGGTGGGGGGGTGTCGCAACCCCCCCCCGCCGGGATCCACACATGGTCTCCCCTACTCCTGATGTCCCCAACCACCTGCTGTCCCATAATGTGCCGGATTAGTTCCTCCTCCCCCTCTGCATCACACGCCCATACCACCTCAACCTATTTTCTCTCATCATCTCCACATCTTCCTCTAACGAACTCGTTGCAGGCTCTGTCAACACACGCCACCCCACTCTGAGTTCAGGATATGCATGATGGTTCAATGGCCAGGGTAAGGAGACCTTGGGGAAATACTGGGGGCTTCACAGTGAACTTTGGAGCACATCAAGGTTCAACAAGGTTCTGGTTATGGACGAGCTACTGTCGGGAGTAGGAGAATGGGCATGGTATTTGCCGACGATATTGGTAAACTTATTGACTCCAGAGATGAAGTAGAGATGGGCCTAAACGATATTAGAGAGGCAGTAGAAAAGGTAGGGCTAAGATAAACATGAAGAAGACAGTGTTTAGCTTTCAAGTAGGAAGGAGAGGAAAATAGTGGTGACGGTTCAGGAATGCAGTAGAACGTGGGGCAGGGGCAGACCAAAGCAGACGTGGGAGTAGGTTGTCCATAAGAATATGGTGTTGTGTGGGGTGGACAGGGACCTGGTGGGAGATAGATGGGAGTTGAGGGCTAGAACCCACATACCCCACCCTGCCACAGGCAGGAATATCAGTACAGTGGAACCCTGTTATGTCGATGGCATAGGGGTTTGCTAAAAAGCATCGAGATAACCAAACACCAATATGGCTGCAATGGTGTGGGTAAATAAAGCAGAATGCACATGAGTTTATACATACAACACATCTGCAGTGAACTACTACACCCCCTATTGTACTACACCCCCTCATCATCATCTCACCCTTCTCCCGCCTGCCTCCCACCAAGTCCCCCTCCGCCCTGCATGCCACCAAGTCCCCCTCCACCCTGCATGCCACCATGTCCCTTTCCACCACCTGCTCCCACGCACCCCCTATTGTAGGTGCAATGATGTTAATGGTTAAACTTCCGTCCACAAGGTGACGATTTCTGGCACACACTACAAGGTGGAATCTGTGATAACCCCAAAAAGACTTTGATTTTTACGGCTTAAATTGTTCAAATTAAGGGCATTATTATGGATATTTAATTAAATACCATCCATAGAAAGCTTTAGAAATGAAAATAATTTGGAAACATGCTGTAAAAATTCTATATTACCCCAAGAAGACAAGACATCATCATCACCATACCCTTATCCCACCTATGACAGGGTCGGATCTGCAGGGTCTAGTCCTCTCCTCCTGCCTATCTCCCACCAGGTCCCCATCCACACCAGACACTACCATATCCTTATGGACATCCTGCTCCCATTTCTGCCTTAGTAACCAGTTTTTCTGACCAGCCAGCCATGTTGGTACTAACTTGGGTTGCATTGATTAACCTGAAATAAAATATGCTAATTACTTAGACCTGCCAACTTCCCTAGATAGGTAAAGAAAACATTGAGGAACAGGTACTCAAAGGTTGATTAAGATTGGAGAAAGTGGTACCTGTGTAGACACCACTTTTTAGGTCTTGGGTCTGCCGAGACCCCCACCTTGTGGACGGAAGGTTAATACTGTATTCAAAAGCCAGCAGTCAAGGGGATTCCGGGATCGACATTACCAAAGTTGAGTGGCAAATTTGACCCTTTTTGTGCTCGAGATATTAGGGGTCATCGACATAAGCAATCAGAAACTAATAGGACAAAGGGGGAATTTGGTGGTTCCACTTCAAAAACGTCGACTTAAAAGGGTTGTTGAGTTAACGGAGGTCGAGATAAGTGGGTTCCACTGTTTAATGATGATGAAGATAATCTGCATCATCCAATGTTTCTATTAACTTCCACAGAAATAATCTGCAGGCTGCAAAACAATTCACTACAACTCAAGTGGCAATTCAAGTTTGATTTTCTTTAAGATGGCACAACTTTGTATTTTTCTCTGTTTACACGATGCAATCTCGAAAGTTGCATGCAACATAAAAAGTGGCACGAGACTGAGTTGCATATTCCATTTTCATGAGTTGCACTTGAGTTTACACAGTGCAACTGTGTGGCATGTGCAAGTTTTTGTGTTCCACGTCATAAAAATTGCATCATGTAGCCTACGAGTAGCTTTAGAGTGATGTAGTGAAACTAGAAGAGATGCAGTGAAAGTACATAAATGGGGAAGCAAGAAATGACAATGCCAACAATACTCCCCTGGAAGAAATAAAACTAGTAAAATGTTACAGAATTAGTAATAACAATAATAGGATATATTATTGAAAACGAACATGAGAGGTATGGGAACGGGATGGCGGAAGGATCCCTGAAGGTGGAGTGCAATTTTGTGGTGTGATTGACCGAGAGTTAAAGGGATGTGAGGAAATTGGAGGAGTGAAGAGATTGACATCAGAACATGATGTTTCCTCTGCTGCTTTTAGAGAAATATCCATTGAATCAGGAGGAGAGGTATCTGTAATCTCCAAGTCTGATGAAAATGCTGGCTTCATTTGGTCAATCGCGATGTTGTCAGTGTGGCCATTATATGAGCTTCCGTACATAAAGGAGTGTAGATGTGTGTAATTGGGCTCCAGGTTGGTAAGCTGAATCTTTGGTTTTAATTGGTTGTTTTTTGTAGGGTTTTTTTTTATAAATTTATTCAATATATATTCTCTAATTTTGACATAAGTGTTATCACTTGGCTTTTAACTAATATTAAGAAATTCCTGACGATTGTATATGGTATAAATACACAGGGCGCCACGTGGTGTTTTTCTATTGTGACTCATTTTAAAGGAATTTGGGTTGGCTAAATTTTTAGGTGTGGTACAATCTTTAGGAATTTCCTCATTTAGTTATATTTCTGTATGTGTATGTGTAAGTTGATTTTTTAAGTTTCTGTTATTGACAGAAAGTTATCAATTGGTGACTTTACTAAAGGCATTTTAAGGGTGCATTTAATAAGGGACTGTGCTGTTTAAGTTGTTTTTGGGACCACTTTTTGATATTCATAGTATTATAGGGTAATTTTGCAGTACTTTGAGAGATCATATTACTATGCCTCCAAAGAAAGTTGCAGAGTGTGGTGGGTGCAAGCTCCTAAGATTGGAGCTTTCTAAGATCCAGATGGAGATCAGCAAGTTACAGGCTACCATCCTGGGTTCCAGCTCTTCAGTAGCTGGTTTAGCAAAGGCTAAGGTTGGGATGTCAATGGCATCACCATCTAGTTCACCTAGAATATTGGTGATGCCATCAGGTAATAAAGGGGGCATGAAGATTGGTAAGGCTTCCCTCAGCAAAGAGTCAAAGAGCCTCAAGGTGGCAGAGGGATTTCAGATACTGGATAGTCAACAAATGACACCCACATTGCAAGGGAACGGGGTTAGGGAATCAGATGCAAAGGATAGCCACTTGCCTGCCTCAATACCCCAGGTTTCTACCTGTGGGGGATTGGCAGAGGTTAGTGAAAAGGGCGCCACATGTGTCCAAAACCCATTCCCTGGCAAATCCATTCTTGTACTTGGGGACACAAACTTAAGGGGTGTTGATAGCTGGGCTCTACCAGAAGGGCTACAGAGAGAATGTGTTAGTGTTGCTTCCCTTCCTGATGCAAGTTTGGAAGACATAAAGGGTAGGATTGAAGGTATTATGAAAGGGGAAAAGGAGGACTGCATGACGATTTTACATATAGGATCAAATGATATAACTCTTGATAAACCTGCAGTTGAAGTTCTGAAGGGAATTATGGATATAGCTAAAGAGGTAAAAAGATTTAGGCCCAAGGCTAGAGTTATGCTGTGTCCTGTTGTGGAATGGCAGGATAAAGGCAGGTTAACTGCAGCAAAGGCCAGATGGATCAATAATAGGATGTTTTCTGAAGGTCAGGCTATTGGGGCAAAACTACTTGATTACAGAGCATGTCTCTCAGATCTCCAACATTGGTTTGCTGTTGATAGGTTTCATTTTAATGCAAGGGCTGTCTCAAGGATTGGTACAAAAATGAAGGAGTTTATTGTCGATTTTTTAGGAAAGGTACCAAGTCATCTTATGCCAGGTTGAGTCAAAATATCAATAGGAAGGGTATTAATAGGGGAGGGATAGCTAAGTCTTTAGCAGTAAATGATCCATTGACTTTGCTTGTTGTGAATTGCAGAAGCATAGTCAATAAAGCAGTTGACTTCAATACTCTTGCTGCCACATCAGATGCTGATATCATAATTGGCACTGAATCCTGGTTGAGGGGTGACATTAAATCAGCAGAGATCTTCTCAGATAAGTTTGTAGTTTATAGAAAGGATAGGGAAACAGGCAAAGGGGGTGGAATCTTTATAGCAATAGATAAATCCCTGGAGAGTTCTAGGGAACTGCAATATGAGGAAGATTGTGAAATGGTATGTTGTCATGTTGCAAGCTCTCATGGTGGGGGAATTTATGTAGTTGGCTTCTATCGTCCACCAGGTGATGATCCACTCCCACTTACAAGACTGTCACAATCATTGGAGCATATATATCAAAAGAAGAAGGTACCACTAGTAATTCTTGGAGGGGACTTCAATTTACCAGGGTTGGATTGGGGCTGTGTGCAGCCTAATTCAAATTCCAGGTTATCAGGTTCTCTGAACCTATTTTTGGAACAGTTGTACTATAATGGATTGGAACAGATTGTGACAATGCCTACACATGATAAAGGAGGAATTTTAGATTTAGTATTTACAAATGTGCCCAGCTCTATCAACACTGTAGAGTGCATTGAAGGAATTAGTGACCATGCAGGGGTAAGGGTGGAGATAGCTAAAAGGTTACCTAGAAAGGTGGCACCAGACAGGGTGGCATACCAATACAATAAGGCAAATTGGGAATATTTTAAATCATATCTAGAATATGAGTTAAATGATTTTTATACCATTGTTAATACCTGTGGTGTTGAGGAATCTTGGCAACGATTCCTAGCCCTCTTAGAGAAGGGCAAGCAGCTAGCTGTCCCCACTAAGATTATAAGGGATAATACTTTTCCTGAATGGTATACAAAAGAAGTGAAGGTAGCTTTGCGGAATCAGCGAAAGGCTAGGAATGCACTTAGGA
Source organism: Trigoniulus corallinus (assembly GCA_013389805.1). Lineage (NCBI taxonomy): Eukaryota > Metazoa > Arthropoda > Diplopoda > Spirobolida > Trigoniulidae > Trigoniulus > Trigoniulus corallinus. The sequence goes on from JAAFCE010005724.1 coordinate 5,220,820, forward strand.
GAGGGAGGGATGCCAATACTGAGTTAGTTTATAAGAAGGCCCGGAAAATGGTTAAAGTGTATATGAAGAAGGCTTACAAGAATTTTCATGAAAACATATTGGGAGACAGGCTTAAGAAAAATCCAAAAGCTTTCTGGGGGTATCTGAAGAAGTGTAGGAAAGAGGGTTATAGGGATACAGTGGTTAAAGATAGTTCAGGAAATGTAGTTAAGGATAGTCTTATGATTGCAAATGTTTTCAATGATGCATTTGCAAAAAGCTTTGCAACCAGTAGGAGGAACTTCCAGCTGGTACTTGATAGTGATTCTCCAGGGAGAATGGATGAGGTTACTATAACTAGGGTGGGAATTGAGCAACTACTACACAAATCAGTGGTTCATAAGGCTGCAGGTCCTGATGGCATTTCTCCATATATTATGCAGCGACTTTCAGGGATACTTAGCTATTACCTGGTGGAAATATTTAGAAAGTCATTAGACATGGGTATTGTTCCATCATCATGGAAGCTGGCTAATGTGGTACCAATTTTCAAGTCAGGAGACACAGCAGACCCTAAGTGCTATAGACCAGTTTCATTAACGAGTGCTGTATCCAAGGTTTTTGAACACATCATATTCTCCTCTATTATGGGATATCTGGAAAAGAATGGCATCCTTAGCAACAATCAGCATGGATTTAGGAAAGGGAGGTCATGTGACACCCAAATGGCTTGCTTGATGGATTATATTCAAAGGGCTTTAGATAACAAAAAAGCAGGTTGATGTTGTATTCTTAGACTTTGAACAGGCTTTTGTCATGGTGCCCCATGATAAGCTGATTTCAAAAATGTCAAGTCTAGGGATACATAGTAAGGTTACTCAGTGGGTAAGGTCATATCTGCTTGATAGGCAACAGAGGGTAATGTACAAGGGTAGTGCATCTGAATGGAAACCAGCCACATCAGGGGTACCTCAGGGAAGTGTTTTGGGTCCTTTGTTGTACATTCTCTATGTGAATGATATAGGATTTGACATTAGTTCCTTCCTTGAACTATTTGCAGATGACACATGTACTGCCTGGGTGTTAGATGAGGGGTTATCATCCTGTACACAATTACAACAGGATCTCAATAAGATTTACAATTGGTGTGTAAAATGGGAACTGCCATTGAATCTGAAAAAGTGTAGGATTCTTACAATATCTAGATCTAGGAAGCTACTTAGCTTTGATTACTATATTGGTGGAGTTAGGGTTGAGAGAGTTGGCACCCATAAGCATCTTGGAATAATTTTAAATAACCAAGGTACATGGAAGGATCATATAAATAAATTAGTTGGGAGGGCTGGTCAATTCCTCCGTCTGATTAGTAGGGTCCTTCGGGACAGCACAAGGGAGGTGAGGGAAACAGCATATATTTCAATGGTGCGACCAATTATGGAGTATGGTAGTCCAATTTGGTATCCCTTCAGGCAGGAATTATCTTGGGAGATTGAAAGGATACAGAGGAGGGCAGCAAGAATTGTATTCCACAGGTTTTCTCACAGGGATAGTGTGTCTGACATGATCAGGGAACTAGGTTGGGAAACACTAATCCAGCGGCGAACATCTCACAGCATAAGTCTGTTTATCAGACTGCTGCTGCTGGGGTGTGATGGACCTCTGGTGGGATGTGTGTCCCCTGCTAATTACAAAGGGAGAAAGGATCATTTGTATAAATTGAAGGAGATTAGGGCACAGACAGACACATATTACTGGTCTTTCTTACCAAGGACTATTCGACAATGGAATGGCCTTGGAAAGGATAAGGTGGAGGGCCTAATAAAAAGCCACCCTACCATTACTAGAGTTGTAGCAGGATCACAGGAATTTAAGCCTGGGGTTTTGGGAGCTTTTTGGTAATATATATAAGAATGAGAGTTGGTCTCTCCACTGCCATATTGGCCAAATAAGGCTGCTTGCAGTGTTGTGAATTAGAATTAGAATTGTCTATTGCAGTGGTTTCCAACCTGGGAGGCAAGGGCAACTGCCAAGGGAGGCGTCAGTGGAGAGTATGAGTCATTGTACTGCAAAGCAATGTAAGTCCTTCTACCGTTTGTAACATATGGTATTATTCGTTTGAAATGGGCTTTTCATAACTGGCTGCAATGAAAACCAAATACAGTGATAACTCAACTTACAAGTTTAATTCGTTCTGTGACTGAGCTCGTAACTCAAATTGCTTGTATGTCAAATTATTTTTTTTCAAAGAAATTAATTGAAATGCCTTTAATCCATCCCAGCCCCCAAAACACCCAATATGTATTGTTTAAAATCATTATGAAAGATGTATCATTGATTTTTACTTATTTTCCCATGCTATAATTCCTGCAGAGTGCAATGTGATGAGCCTTGGTGATATCTTCTCCAGCGACCTCCAAGCCCATGCACTTTTCAAGGGACACACTCTCCTCTACCACTGCCACTTTTGTTCCAATCCTTTGATATCCTATTCAGACACAGCCTCATAACACAGATTCTTACATGAACACCCTGCCAGGCCATATCTATAATTGGGAGACTCGCATCAAAGCAGTGGTAGAACATGTGCTTGGTGAAGAATTTCTTGAAATTAGAGTTCACCTTCTGGTTCATAGGCTGCAGGACAGGAGGAGTCTTCAAGGTTTGGTGGGTGAGCTGATACATTATTCAGGATGAGAAGGGCTTACAGGGGTAGATAACTTTCTTGGAGATTGCTAAGTAATATTGGTGGTGTGTGAAACTCATGCATAACTCATGTTTTAGCTCTCATCTCAAATCAACTAATTGACTAAGTGACAGCTTGTATCTTGAAAATTCGTACGTTAGGGCACTTGTAAGTCAAGGTATCACTGTATTGAACCAGGTTAAGAGTCGAAAAAGGGTTATAGGTGGCACTCTCCACATTGCCCCAGGATTTGATAAACTTTGTAACAATAAACAACACCCACCCTCACATTAAATTTTGATGCATTAGATGTAGGTAAATTAGTAATTTGATATAAAAATACCGTAAATATACATTTTTGATGACACATGCATCACCTATTAAACGACAGGGAGGCACGGAGAAAAAAAAAATTTTTTAGGGAAGTGCCGTAGCATAAAGGTTGGAAACCACTGGTCTATTGTGAAATATTTGTTGTTTTTACAAAAGATTTTGTATGGTCCCTCTTAAGGTGCAGTTAGTGGATGTTTTGACATGCCAGTGCGAATGAAAACGTGTGGTTGAATCGTGTGGTTGAATCGTGTGGTTGTGTGGTGGCTTATGTAATAGTGCACGCATAGTGTATTTTAAATTTTGGAGAAAATCACTCCTGGTCAAGCCACTATACTCAGATGCGAGGATATCTCCAGGTAGGCATAAGGTAGAACCGTACACCAGTTCAGCCGGAGAGGCTTGTAAATGTTGTTTAATGGCACAGCAGAGTGCAAGGTGTATGACAGGTAAATTGATGTTCCAGTGAAATGGATCATCTGTAGCTTTTAGAGCTGCTTTGAGTTGACAGTGGAATCTTTCTATCATCTCATTGGAAGCAGGATGATAGAAAGTAGTATGAATGTGTTGGGTACCAAGAGTTTCACAGAGACTATTGAATGAGAGAGTCAAATTGCCATCCTCTGTCCGTAGTGATGGTGGACAGAATACCAAAACAAGAAAACCAATGTTGTAGTAATGCTCATGTGACTTGAAGCTGTGCAATCCACGATGGGTATGGTTTCTGGCCAACGTGTAAACCAATCTATGCAGGTTAGAATATATTGATTGCCTTGCAATGGTGGTAGAGGCCCAACTATGTCAACATGTATTCAATCGAACCTAGCAATTGGAGGTGTACAAGTAGCAGGTGCTGAAAATGTGTGGCATTTTATTTTACTCCTTTGACATTGTAGACACGTCTTGGTCCACAAACACACATCTTTGTTTATAGACAGCCAGACAAAACGTTCTGTAATGTGTTTTTGGGTTGCTCTGATACTGGGATGGGAAACATTATGAAAGTTGTTTAAAATTTGTTGTCTGAAATTTAACGGAACAAGTGGTCATGGTCTCGTCAAAGTTGCATTGCAGAATAAACTAACATATGAACCTGGTACTGGCATGAGTGCAATTTTCAGACTGAGGATTTTGTAGCAAAGATTGTATTTCCATGTCAACTAATTGTTCTTCATACAAACCCTCCAAATCAAGACTCCTTGGTGATGTTGACAGGTGATGCAGCATTGTTCTGGATAAGGCATCTGCAACTGTGTTTGCAGAACTGGTTATATACTGTATGTCAGTTTTAAACCAGAAATAAAGTCCAGATGATGAGCCTCTCACGGTGAATGTTTGTCTATATTGGTATTCATGGCAAAAGTGAGAGGTTTGTGATTGGTAAAAATGGTGAAATGTCTCCTTTCAAGGAAATAGTGAAAGTGTTTAACTGTGAGGTAGAGTACAAGTAACTCCCCACCAAAAACAATGTACTTCATTTCAGCCAATTGGAAATGTTGTGAAAGAAACCCTAACTGTTACCATTCATTGTTTACAAATTGTTGGAGCGCCACACCTGCAGCAACATCTGACACATCTGTAAAGAGTGTGATTTTGGTGTCAGGCACTGAATTTGGATGATGTAACAGTATAGATTGAGATAATGCAGTTTTAGCCTTTTGAAAAGCTTGTTCAGCTGGTTCGTTCCAATGGATTTTTGTGGTCTTACTGGTTTTCCCAATTAACAGCAAATGTAGTGGTTGTAAAATTTCTGTGCAATGTGGAATGAAACGATGGTAGAAGTTAACCAAACCAAGTAAACAACGTAGCGAACGTTTGGATTCTGGCTTCAGGAAGCCTTGTATACTCTCGATTTTCTGAGGCAAAGGAGTTATTCTGGTTGAAGTTACAGTGTGTCTGTATTGACATAGCCATTCAAACGCCATTCATAGGTGACGTTGATTTTCGATGTCATCAGGAGTATCAACAAGTTTATCGTCAATATACGTAAAAACAAATGGCAAGTCGGCGAGAACCATGTCCATAAAACGTTGGAAGGACTGTGCTACATTCCTAAGGCCAAATGGCATCCTAGTTTACTAGAAGAGGCCAAATGGCGTTGTTACTGCCATTTTGGAGATATCTTTGGTCACTACTGTTATTTAGTGGTATGCTTTGACCAGATCAATTTTGGTAAAAACGTACATATCCTGAAGTTGTGATGTAAAATCCTTGGTGTGTGGAATGGGGTAATGATCAGGTACTGTACAAGCATTGAGCACCATGAAATCCCCCAATACATGCCACATGTCATTTTTATTAACTAAGTGTAAAAGGCTAGACCATGGACTCAAAGAAGGGTGAAGGTAGCCGAGTTTGTGGAGGTGTCGAAACTCCTCCTAGGCTACCCTCAGCTTTGTGGGGTCCAAACGTCTAGTTTTGGCATGTACTGGTGGCCCACTTGTTGTGATGATGTGATGCACTACAGAGTGTTTTACATCAGTAGAGGCTAAACGAGGGATCGTGATGTCCACGAATTCTTGTAAAAGTTCCTTGTACTGAGGATACATATTGGGACAAATACTGGACAATCTTTGGTAAGTGTCTGGATAGTAGAATTTTAGTCCATTCACTTCGAGATCAGTGATACGATCATGTAATAGATGGTGGCCAACATCCACCATAAGACCATAATGGGCCAAAAAATTGGCTCCTAATATTGGGTGTGTACAGTCCGCAATAACACTTGTCAGCATGATTTTTGATGTCTTTATGATGTTATCTGATTTGAAACCAGTCTTTTATGCTGGTTTCAAATATGCAATTTTTTTTTTCCATCATGTATAGTTTTTCCACAAATCTACTTTAGCATATCTCAGCACATCATTAAATTTCATGATCATTGATTGGTGTCTGAGTTTACAACAGGTAGAAGGCCACATTTCTCGGTTGAATTTGAAGAAAGAAGGGCTGTGAAATAAAGTTACCTTGCATGAAGTTGGGAGATGTCATTGCATTTGGCACCATGGTGAAGTTTTTGGGCCCAAATAGCTCATCTATTAATGCAGGCAGAACTTAATGATTTGGTGAGAGATTTGAACTTATCTAAAAGGCATCTGGAATGGAGGAGGACTTAGTGGGGGATAGGCAGGAGTGGGGGACTAGAACCCATAGACCAGACCCTAACTCAGGCAGGAGGCTGGTGAGATGATGATGATTTGAACTTATCTATAAGTGCAGCAGAAGCTCTTGGTTCTAGGTTAAAATAAAAAAACATTTTGCCACCAGGGACATTTTTCTTATGGTATCACCATATAGAAGAAGAGCTACTGCCATTCTTTGCTAAGGAACACTCAATAGTGCTTTGCTGTGACATTAATGGCCAGATGAAATATTTTGAAATCCAATATGCTGCTTCTGAGTGGAGGCTCTGCATTGACTCCTCCAAAAGAAGTTTAAAGTGAATACTTTTTCATAATGGGATTAAGTAGTTTATTCTGTCCAGCTAAGAGAGTCTTTTGAAAGTGTTAGAAAGGTGTTGATGAAAATTAAAAATGAGAAGTACAACTGGCATGTATGTGGAGATTTCAAAATGATAGGCAAGCTTCTCGGTCAGCATGCAGGCTATACAAAAATGCCATGCTTTTTGTGAGTGGGACAGTAGAGCAAAAGATAAGCACTGGGTGAGGGAATCATGGCCAAAAAGAAAGCATCTTTGAGGATCCTATGAATAAAACTGAACAATATGCATGGATTAGATTTTAATCTGTTGTTCATGGCTTCTTGGGAAAGAAGAAGGGCCAAAATTACCAATACTTAATGGAGACCATGCTGGAAAAGTAGAAGAAACTTGGATGCAATATGAGTGTGAAATTGTACTTTCTACACTTTCATTTTAAATATTTCCCAAACAACCTTGGAGATTTTAGTGAGGAGAATGAGGAAAGATCTCATCAAGATATTTAAAGAGATGGAACAGAGGTACCAGGGAAGGTGGAATTCTAACATGATGCCGGACTACTGTTGGAACCTCGAACGAGAGTACAAGAAACTTCCACAGGTTCAAGGAGGTCAAAGAAAGGGAAGTTTGAAGTAGAATAAAAGTACTTCAAATCCATTTCTCACCAATCCATTTTCTATAAGTCCAAGAAATCAGACTAAATATTGTTTTTTAACATTCCACTTAAAACTATTATAATTTATGGAGGTGTTTTTGTGTAAAAATATTTCCAAGAAGTCAATCAAAATTCATGTAAGTTGAAGTAATTATTAGCGATTTGTGAAAAATCTGTACTTGCCTGAGAAAAACTAAACCCATATTTAAAATCAGCAGCCAAAAACGATTCAGAATAAGCTGAATTCTTGCAATCATCAGAAATTTTTTTCAAAATGCAGCCCTGTGTAATGAATGACCATATGAATGACCACATCAAACCCAGATGTACATTGAGTCTACAGGTGCCAAATGTACTAATAGTGGTCTGGTTAGCAGCATATAACTTTAAATCACTAAAGGTTAATAACTTAGGATCTAATTTTGATTTGGGTAGCACACTAAATTCTGCACCCATATCAATTAAAAACATAAATCGATTTGTACTGTCAAAAATGAAGAAAAGGTGGCTACTTAAATGGCCCTTATCCACCTCCACCTTCAGGGAAGAAAGGCCTATGCATTTTCCTGACTAATATCACTAGGAGAAACACATTTTTGGGCGTTATTCCCAAAAATTTGGTGGTACCAGCACAAGGCAGTGTTGCCTTTGGCTATGGTAATCACTGATCTAGGCTTTGAATTTGACCTGGATCTGGAATGGAATGAATGGCGCCTATCAGTCATGAAAGACCATCTTGGTACTGAATAATTCCACCTGCTTAGTGAGCTCTGTTATGTTATTATTTAATTGCTGGAGGCTATTGTCGGTATTTGACGAACTCGGCATACGTGATGTAGTAACATCGGTTGCCATGGAAACAGCATTGAGCTGATGTACTGATGGTTCTAAAACCTCCAAAATCTTGTCAGCCATCTCTGCTAACCTCTCCAATGGCATAACAGGATCAGCAGTGGCTAAGACGAGTCGGACTCGGCATGGTAAATGGGTCATGAAAAGTTCATGCAATAAAAGAACATACTGTCCCCAAGTTGGAGAACTTCACTGGGTTATGGCCATTTTGAGTGCCTCATAAGAGTCCACAACAGGGGCTTGTTGGATCAGATCCCTAACTTCCACAATTACTCCTGGTGGTAGTGCGTCCACCATCAAATCAAATTTCTGAGCATCACTCCATATTTGATTACCTCCGAATTGTTGTTCGATGGTCGCAAACCATGTTTCCAGGTTTTGCAAACAATAGGGCAGCAATTTGAAGTATTTTAGCCCTGCATGGTGAATGACATTTATGTTTGCATCATCCTCCATGTTGATTGCAGAACCGAGATCTGGCAGTTGGCTGGGGCCCTCCATAATTCTGCTCTATACTAAAAATGACAAATCTTGTCTTACCATGAGGGTGATCTACTTATCATATGGTTTGAGATATGTTAAGAAGTAACCAATTGCATTTTAAATTGAATGTGTGGCTAGTGTGAAGAGAGTTATTATCGGAGTAAGTGATCACGTGTAATTCCAAAAAAATCGTTAGGTGTGGTCTGTTGTGTTTAATCCACTGTGAGAAGTGTGAAACTGATAGATGATATTATTTATTAAACGCCCAGTGGGCACTTTAAGATACAACTGAAACAATGAACAAAACAAAAAGAAAACTCTACTGAGTTTGAGACATATTACTCAGCACATGGACTCTCTCTACAAGAGGTCAGACTCAGGAAAAACCAAGAGTCAAATTGGACCGTTGTGAGTCCAGGATGGCTGCATACATTTCCTATATGTATATGTCAATAATCTTTCACAGACAGAGAGTGGGAGAGAATTCCAGACAGCAAAAGTGTTAAAAGGGAAGCACTTACAGGAAACGGTGGGAAAGGCTCCCATGATTTTGAATTTAAAGCAGTGAGTAGACCTTAGTCCAACTGCACCTTCAAACTGGCTCAGGATATCATGAAGTGGATGAGCAGAATATCTTAAAGCAGAACAAAGTTCAACTAAGTGGTAACATATCATAACATTATTGAAGGCCAGTAAGCCATGAGAGGAGCATGCTGGAGTAACACTAGTAAAAGGATGCAATCTAAAGACCACACAAAGAAGACAGTTATAAGCAATTCTTAATGGGTATAATGCCTTATTTGTTGTAGAGGAGTATGTCGCACAGGTGTAACCAATAACTGGCAGAGCTTTGGTTTTGAATAAAAGTACTAATTCTTGCTGGGACAGGTCGACTTGAGGCAAAGGAAGAGGTACAATAAGGAATTTTGTTGAGAGGCTAGCAAGAAGATATGGTTAGATAAGGTTAATCGGCTATTGAGCTCCACCCCCAGAACCATGATAGTGGGGGCACAGATGGCTGAAATATGGTTACTCTGGTTGGGCACAAAAGCACAGAATTCAGTCTTCCCCTTATTGAGACTCATATCAATACTAGTATACAATGCGTGCAAAGCAGCCACTTTGTTCTGAAGTAAGAGGATAGTATCGGGGACATTATCTAAATCACATGAAAGACCAAAATTATTATCGTCAGCATAGATCCATGCCGGAAGATCTGCCAATATTTCTGCCACCTTAGTCGTGCCTACGTTGTAGAGGGGGGCCCTAATACAGAGCCTTGTGGTATCCCATGATCGAGAGGAAGGGCCAGAGAGGGATTGTCTTTCAATGTGACCATGTGATCCTTCAGGTATGACACCAGAACATTCCTAAAATATGGATTGAGTCCAGCTTTCGATATAGACTGAATCAGAGTATTGTGAGGAATCGTATCATATGCCTTTGTGACGTCTGTCTTGCAAAGGATTAATGCTTTTCCCTCTGCCCAAACTCCAGAGATGTGTTTAAAGATATCCAAAATGGCTAATATTGCAGAAGACCCAGGCTTGGCACTATATTGACATTTGGGAAGTATCCCTAATAGAACTGGAGAAATCCTATCCAACAGCACATGCTTGAACACCTTGGACAGAGGGGTCAGGATAGAAATAGGGCAGTAATTTGTGAAGACATTAGGCCCTTACTTGAAGATTGGGACTGCCCAGGTGATTTTCCAAGGTGTAGGGAAGTAGCCTGTATGGACAATGTGGTTAAAGATATGCATGATTGGGGAAATATTAATCAAGCTAAGATACCCAAGTATCAGAGTGGGGATTGTGTCTGGAACATTCAACGGGGGGCTCCCTGATAGCCCATAAGTGTAGAAACACTGCATCATTTGAAAAAGAAGGTATGGGGCAAGTGGGAGAGGGCTTAAGGGGGGAATAATTAGAATGCTGAGCAGGAGTAGATAATGGGTTTTTCAGGAAATGTAGGTAAGCAAGGCCTTGAGTGCGAGGAAAAGTCTTGTGAGGAATAGAAATGTGGGAAATCAATTTCCATAAGGAAAAGGTACTACTGGAAGTTACACAAAATGCACGTTTAGCATCCTTAATCAAGTTCTTATACCGACGCTTCTTCAGAATGGCAGAGGTGAGAGCAGCACCAGATCCCGACATCTGAAATCGGTGCCATGCAGTGCATGCATCATGGAAAGCTTCACTCAGCACATTATTCTACCTAGGTGTATGACTAACAGCTGCTGCACGGAACACAACCGGACATGAAGCAGATATTGTGTTGTAAAGAAAGTCATAAAGTTTGTAACAGGAAGCGTTCACATGATCTGACTCTAACACAGGTTGCCAGTCAATATGAACTAAGTGGTTGATGAGGTCATGAACACTAAGTCGGCTGCAGTCCTGCCTGGGATGGGGCTTGCCAGGGGGCCGGATGGGTCAACTAGCTGAACTCTGAAGCAAGATGGAGATTTGCAGGTAAAAATGATCTAGTGAAGGACCACCTCAATCACACTGCACTCCTTCGGCATGAAACACTGGTCTGTGGTGGTGGCGCCAGTCTTCAATGGTCTAGTTGGGTCTTTTACAGCCGGAACAAGTTGAACACTATGTAGAAGATTTAACATACTGCGTGCTTGAGGAGATGATTGGAAAAAATCAATATTAAAATCACCTATCAAAAAACGTAGTATCGGAGGAGACTAAGTGTGGAATGAGATCAGAAAGGAGAGCATCCGGATAAACATAGTGAAGGTGGTAAACTGACCAAATATTTATAACGTCGGTAGCACTTAGGCACAGCACTACCACAACATCAGCTCCTGATATTTGACTGGTGAAAAGTATAACAGGGTTCAGATCAACTCTACAGTAAATGGTCATCCCTCCACCACATGAGGGTCGGTCACAATGGAACACAGCAAATGATGGGAGAGAAATTAAAACGTCTTTCACAGCAGAGTTAAGCCAGGTTTCAGTGATGACAAGTATGGAGGGTCTGTCTTCTTCAGCTAAGCCTTGTAGCAGATCCACTTTTGGTAATAGTGAATGGGTATTAGCATATACGATCACAAAGGGCAAGGCTGGTATGGTTAGAGGGATTCCTCACTCCCACCAGGTTAGACCTGAAAGGAATGGTCAGGACCGAGAGTTTGGTTCCTGCCCATAAAGGGGCGGATGCATATGCCTTCTGGGCAAACAGCTCTGGATCCAATATCTGCTCTTTATGAGGCCCAGGAACATGCAGAAACAGCAGTCTGGAAATCGGTCCCACTTGAGTCATCTAGCAACTGCATTGTATTACTGAAATATTAAGGTCCTGAAGGTAAGAAACCAGCTTGGCAATTGACGTGGATGGGTCAACGTTATTTAAGCTAACTCGAAATGTGGGGTCTGTGTCGAGTGGTTTTCCTGCCTTAATGGCAGCATTTTTTCTTTTCGCCATAACTGGGGGAGGTCGTGTAACTTCTCGGCGTGAGACTTCAGAGATCTTTGCTGTGCCACTAGGTTTGAAATGATTGTTAAGGTTAGGATCATCAGGTTTAGAAACATAGTTAACAGTAAATGCATTAGTAACATCGTCTGGATCGGATGTACCATTAGGGAGGTCAATGTCTGGCATTATGACTGCATTCTTTGCATTCCTTTCATGACCTTGCCCACAAAGTGCATCAGCAAAAGAACGTTTGTGCTGGGGTGTGTCATAAGGATATACGTAATCCAGTTCAATTTGTTCTCAATGACAGGTAAAGATTTACCAACCTCACACTGAATCCGACTTACTTTATCAGCTAGAACAACATACTTCAAATCCTTATCAGGATGAGCTATGGATTCTGCTCCTTGTCTTGCCACTTCTTGACCATCACTTATATGCATTAATTGCATACATAATTCAGCAATTTCAGAAATAGTTATCCTAAACACCTCCTCCTGCTCCTTATGTGCTGAATTTTTTGACAACAACAGAATCGAACGTCTTTGATAGGACACATGTCAACTCCTGAATTCTTGTGCCGATCTCAGGAGGAAGACTAGGTGTGACCTCTCACGATGACATCCTTGCAATGATAAGATTAAGTTGCAGTGGATAGCACAAACAGTAGGTAACGATCCAACACACAAAATTATGTAATCATATAATGGTGAGATTCGTGTCCTGATTTGATGGCACAAACGGTTAGAGGATCACGTCCAGGTCACCAAAAAATGTAGCAAAGTGGTAGAAAATCCAAAAAAATAGTTTAATTATTAGAAGGCTTAGTTGCTGAAAGGTATGAGTTGATGTCTTCCGTACCACTCCACCTATGTTCTTGAATCCTCTTTTCGTTATTGTGTTTTATCAAAATATCACTATTTTTCTACTTCTAAAAGTGTAGTGTGACTAAGGCAGATACAACAACAAACTATTTAATAAGTTGCAAAAATAATAATGATCACTTTTAATTATTACAGAGTACATAAAAACATGTCTGCCCAGGACTCTGACAAAATGAACTCTTCTCTTTTTTAAAATTCATAATGTCCCTCTCAAGTGCCACCGTTAGCATGTGGCATTCTAAAATGTGAATAAAAGAACTAATATAAAATTCAATTATTTAAACATTTTTTAGATCAAACTTTTTCCATTTTTTGTATGTTGAATTGTTGCATGCTTATGCTCTACTCTATTGCCATGACAACATCATGGTGATATGTCTAAGAGTGATGCAGTGAAGGTACATAAATTGGGCAGCAAGAAATGACAATGCCAACAACTTGGTTAATCTATCTACTGGAGAACTGGAGCTCAGGATGGCAGCCTGTAACCTGCTGATCTCCACCTGGATCTTACCAAGCACCAATTTTACGAGCTTGCAGCCACCACACCCTACAACTTACATTGGAGGCATAGTAATATGATCTCTCAAAGTCAGGGCCATAATGAGGGTGCGGTGAAGAAGGTGGTCGCCATGGGCACAACTGCATTTGGGGCACAAAATGTTTAAGTTTTTTGTCATTAATAGTTAGACACTTGCCACAAGCACTTCATACCCCCATTATCACACTGAGGTGCATAATTGACCTAGCCAAACGCCAGAAGTATATGGCTCCCTATGATCAGTTATAGAGCTTGGAAGTGGAGAGAGAAATCTTTTAACTGGCCAAGGCTAGAGATAGGGCAGCTAAAGATAGACCCCAAGCCATAACAGTAAAGGATTGCAAAGGTAGGGTCCTGTTTCCCTCGTCTGAAGTAAAGAGGAGATGGGAAGAGTATTTCCACATCCTCTTGAATGCTGCAAGGGGAGAGGACAACACTGACACCCATCCTATATCTTCTAGGGTGGTGGACAGTGTAATGGAGTAGGAAGTACTCAGGGCTCTTAGAATGATGGGAATGATTTATAAACGATGAACCTGATGAATCTGAAGAATGTAGCCTGTGCAAACTTTTAATTGATGATTTTGCCATCTATTGTCAGTGTAGGACGATACTTTTCTTAAGGTGATTGCTACCGTACAGTGGCCTATCAACTCTGAAGGCCACTTCTTGGGCTGGAGAGACATGGCAATGCCTCTTCTATTTACATCCAGCAATCACCAACCTTTTCCCACCCACGACAGCATTGGATTCCCACTTTTGTTCCTCTGGGGCTCATGGTGCAGTTTAATGCAGCTGGTTACCTAACTACTGCTGCAATTCCTAAGCTAATTTATCGTTGGTCTACTGTTTGTTGGGACACTTTGCCACCACCACAGAGAGGGTTAACTACTACCCCTAGGGATTTTATGTCATCTACTCATTGCATCCGCTTTGGTGGCGCAGTGTGTAGTGTGCTCAGGAACTGCATAAGTGGTTCTAGGTTCGAAACTGGACCATGGTGGGTTGGCTTCTTTCGGACGAGAGAGATGCCCTGAGTGTGCCTACCTTCAGGTGAGAAGTAAAACCAAGGTGCCGTGAGCTGTACGATGGCAGTTGCATGTAAAAGAACCCCTTGCACTATGCAAAGGGTAGAGGAGCCAAAATTTCCAGGTGTAGAACCTCGCCTCATTCCTGCCTACGATGGGTACCTGTCCCTGTTGTAGGCAGGAAAAGGGTAAAGAATTCCGTTTTTGTTACTTTTGCTGCTTTTTGCTACTCAAGCAAGTGACATCTCACATGCCTCATGGAGCACTGGCTGTCTTCCCGTTTTCATGGAAGACACATTCAGGATCTGTCACTCTATTGCTGTATAGAAACTGACCCCCCCTTGATCCAGTGATCTAACTTGCTGATCCCCTCTCTCTTTGAATAGGATATAAATAGTTGACGTTATTTTCAGGTTGCCATGACTAAAAGGGTGTTGCAAGGTTGTAATAGGAAGAGAAGATTATTTTGAATTAAATATAATAATAATAAATGTTATCTTTAGCCTTCCTAATTCGTATTCACTTATATCGCCAACTGGAGGCTGTGTCATTGTCGTCTTATTACTTCAAAGGTGTATCTGATTAATTTAACAGAAGTTGTTTGTATTATCTTTTCATAAACTAATTTAATTAAATATATATGTAATAACTGGACAATTATATAACTATTTAAATACTTCATGCAAGTAGCTATAACAACATTAACGTTGATAAAACAACAGCACAAAATTTTACATCTGATCAATGTAGTGACTAAGTCAGAAGTTTTGTGATTCTTAAATTTTAAATTTTGAAATTAAACAGTTTAACAAAAATAGAATTTGTGGGCTGCCACAAAAATCGCACAAGTCAAATATTCAAAAGTGAAACACAAAAAAATGGAAACATGCACCCTGCACATGCTGAAGAACTAACAGCATGTGTAAGTGGAGGATGATGGAACTTCCATGAAACCTCCACAAGGGTAAATGCAGTGTGCTTTGTTTCTGTAGATACCATAAATTCACATCACTGCTGACTTATTATTAATGATAATAATTCACTGTCTCCTGAGTTGTCATCCTAAAAAATTATCTGTAACTATTTCAGCTACATGTGCATAAAATACTTAACCTAGTAGCATCCCTAATAGAAACCTATATAAAGCTAGGATTGGTTTCACCCCCTCTCCCAAAAAAAGCTCCTGCTTCTGCTTTGGTACTCACCCCATTTGTCATGATGTGAGTGGTGTCACCTGGTGTGGCATGCACTCCCCACACCCCCTAGCGACACCACTGATTAAAGTCCATATTCACTGAACCAGTCTGTTACGCTTAAGTCAGTAATTAACCCTGTAGCACCCCTAATAGAAACCTATATAAAGTTGGGATTTGTGTCACCTGGTGTGGGGATGGCATGGTGTCACCCCCTCTTCCAAACAATAGCTGCTTCTTCTGCTTTGGTGTCACCCCATTTGTCATGGTGCAAGTGGTGTCACCTGGTGTAGCCCACACTCCCCACACCCCCTAGTGATGCCACTGATTAAAGTCCATATTCACTGAACCAGTCTGTTACATTGGTCGTGTGGAGTGCCAAAAGAATCCTTTGAGGCTATCGGTAAGATGTCATAATACTGTTACACGTTAGTCAGTACGTTTAACAACCAGGAGTATGTCAACTTCTTTTGCTTATAGTACATACTATACCCAGGTTCAGTAACCTGGTTGGTGCAAGCCATCAGCCTGCCAAACTCCTAGGTGTGGTTCAAGTCTTTTGTCTGGTCCAAATCCTCCTCTTGGTCCATTTCTTCCACCCAATGCAAGTGTCCCACCTGGTACAACTCCACTGCCATGTCCAACTCCTTTGCTGAATCCAAGTCCATGCTGGGTCCATGCCCTCTGCCTAGTTGAAGCCATCCACCTGGTCCGAGGCTCTTGCCTGGTGCAAGTCCTTTACCTGATGAAGAGACTGTCAAAGAAAGTGACCCATTTTTATGATTTTATCAATATGAAAGCAGCTTAATAGTTTTTGTCAGAACTGGTAATGTGATCTCACCTATGTGTTCTGTCATTTTTGTAAGGAGGCTCATTGGAGTACTCTACTGTTACTAATTTTAACATGCACTACTGTCTAAAACTTAAGCATAATAAAGATAATGGAGAACGTTCATGAATGAAGTTTGTTATTGAAGAAAAATAAAAAGAGGTCCATATGGAGTAGTGCAATAATGAGGGTGTGGCAAATAAGGTGGCCGCCACAGGCACAACTGGGTTTCAGGCACAAAATTTTTACGTTTCTTTTCATTATTGAGTTATGGGGAGGTGCAAGTTAGACACTTGCCCCACATTCTTCATGCCCCCTCTACGGCACTGCTCAAAGTAGGGCAATATTAAACTATAATGATATAAATAACAATAAGTGGTCCCTAAAACAATTTAAAAACCACATTCGCTTATTAAATGCACCCTTAAATTACTTCAAAATATTGTGGAACTTTGTGTTTTTCATTATTCCTATTGTGATGTCCTATTGAAAATCTAGAAAATTAGAGTAATATTTAAATTCAAATTGTATAACTCATTCGATTGCAACCACTTTTCTTAGAATAATTTTATTGTTCAAATTTCAACTACTAGAGAACTCACTTGATCTTACTAGAGAGTAGACACAAATAATGTATGCTCCTGTGGATTAATTGAATTGTACCACGTTTCACTGTTTCTTCATTAATATCACTATAATAAATATTATATTTAATGTTCTTACACAATCCTAAAATCTGGATTAGTGAAAACATAGTGGCGACGAATTTCAATCATAAACAAGTATTTTAACTCGGGTATCATAACTACAAGAACCAAACAGAATCGGATTATTTAATTTATGGAGATATCTTGGGAGTGGCGAGTTGCATTGGACACACCGGTTCTCATCTGATCACTGAAGTTAAGCAGCACAACTCCAGCTAGTACTGACATGGGTGGTCACTCGGGAAAACTGGGAACTGCTAATACCCAGAAATCGTCACATTAGTGTAGTGTCTATGCTGTCTATGCATTAGAACTATGCTCTCTAATGACCTTGTAGTTGATGGGACCTAAAACACCAACAAACAACAACAATGGAGTCATCTTAAATTCATCTAAAATTCATCTTAATTTCATCTTAAATTTTTCTTGGATTATTCTTAATAAGACAGCCTTCACTACAATGTCATATATAAAGTCATCAATCGATAACTTTCTGTCAGTTAAAAACAAACTTCAAAAAGAAACTCACACACATGCTTGGGATGTGGAAGATTCGTCCCCGACAGTTCGTCCTCGACAATTCATCCCCAATACAATTCGTCCCCACACAATTCGTCCTTGGCGGTTTGTTCACTGGCTACGCTTTCCCTTCTAATGGGTTAGGAATTTTTTTGGTTTGTTGGTACTTCAGGGCAAAATTATTGATGAAAACAAGTATTTTTATGAATAAACATTATTATTTTTGTAATGACAGGATTACAACTTGAGTGTGGTGACGTTGGGGCCAGGCAGAAGGACAGCATAATTGATCTGTGCCTAGAAAAGCGAGATTTGTGGCTACCCAAGATCATTCACAGAATCGATATGTATCTTGTTCACGAGGAGGAGGCCTTCGAGCCAAAGGCGAGAAGGCTGGGGTCCTGAAACACCAAAAGTAGAGATCATTACAAAGGTACTTACCAAAGATAACACAGGCTGCATTATAAAAAATTTCTGATGATTGGAAGAATTCAACTGATTCGGAATCGTTTTAGGCTGCTGATTTCAAATATGGGTTTAGTTTTTCTCAGACACATACAGATTTTTTACAAATCGCTAATAATTACTTCAACTTACATGAATTTTGATTGATTTCTTGGAGATATTATTACACAAAAGCATCTCCTTAAATTATAATAGTTTTAAGAGGAATGTTAAAAAAGCAACATTTAGTTTGATTTCTTGGACTTGGTGAGGACTGGATTTGAAGTACTTTTATTCTACTTCAAACTTCCCTTTCTTTGACGTCCTCAAACATTTTGGAAGTTTCTTGCACTCTCGTTTGAGGTTCCAGCAGTAGTTCGCCATAATGTTAGAATTCCACCTTCCCTGGTACCTCTGTTCCATCTCTTTAAATATCTTGGTGAGATCTTTCCTTATTCTCCTCACTAAAATCTCCAAGGTTGTTTGGGAAATATTTGAAATGGAAATGTAAAATGTGCAATTTAACACTCACGTTGCATCCAACTATCTTCTACTTTTCCAGCACGGTCTCCACCAAGTATTGGTAATTTTGGCCCTTCTTGTTTCCCAAGAAGCCTTGAACAACAGATTTAAATCTAATCCATGCATATTTTTCAGTTTTATTCATTGAATCCTCAAATTGCAGGTTTGTGAATTTGAGGACCCACAAAAATTTCTGCTTTAATTTTTTCTGTGGTAATGTTTGGAAACTGCTTTGCAAGATACTGAAAGCAGGTTCCATCTGTGTGTATTACTTCCACCTTTACAAGCTTAATATGTAAAGGTGGAAGTAATACCATTGTGGGCTCAAACAATGCTTTGTTCAAAATATTTTTTGTCCCTGAAAAGAGATGCTTTCTTTTTGGCCATGATTCCCTCACCCAGTCCTTATCTTTTGCTCTACTGTCCCACAAAAAGCATGGCATTTTTGTATAGCCTGCATGCTGACCAAGAAGCTTGCATATCATTTTGAAATCTCCACATAGATGCCAGTTGTGCTCCTCATTTTTAATTTTCATCAACACCTTTTTAAAAATTTCAAAACACTCTCTTAGCTGGACAGAATAAACTACTTAATCCCATTATAAAAAAGTATGGACTTCAATCTTCTTTTGGAGGAGTCAATGCAGACCCTCCACTCAGAAGCAGCATATTGGATTTCAAAATATTTCATCTGGCCAGGAATGTCACAGCAAAGCACTACTGAGTGTTCCTTATCAAAGAATGGCAGTAGCTCTTCTTCTATTTGGTGATACCATAAGAAAAGTGTCCCTGGTGCCAAAAGGTTTTTTGATTTTAACCTAGAACCAAGAACTTCTGCTGCACTTTTAGATAAGTTCAAATCATCATCATCTCACCCTTCTCCTGCCTGAGGCAGGGTCTGGTCAATGGGTTCTAGTCCTCCACTCCCACCTATCCCCCACTAAGTCCCCCTCCATTCCAGATGTCCTTTAGATAAGTTCAAATCTCTCACCAAATCATTAAGTTCTGCCTGCATGAATAGATTATTTATTTGGGCCCAAAAACTTCACCATGGTGCCAAATGCTATGACATCTTCCAACTTCATGGAAGGTAACTTTACTTCACAGCCCTTTATTCTTCAAATTCAACCCAGAAATGTGGCCTTCTACCTGTTGTAAACTCAGACACCAAACAATAATCTTGAAATTTAGCATATCTCCACAAATCATTAAAGCAGATTTGTTGAAAAATTATACATGATGGAAAAAATCAAATTGCATATTTGAAAGCAGCATAAAACACTGATTTCAAATCAGAAAACATCATAAAGACATCAAAAATCATGCTGACCATGCTGTCAGTGACCAGCATCTTTCACCTCAATCACTAGGTAAAATTAGTAACCGGGTTAAAGGGAAAGTGTACCCTGTCCCCGACAATTCTGTGATAGTCCCGACAACCTGTGAACAATATGGCATTAACAATGGAAAAATTAAGTGACTTAACAATACAGCATGGTAGTTGTCAGTGTCGGGGACGAATTTTCCTTGGGATGAATTGTGTGGGGACGAATTGTATCAGGGACGAATTATCTGGGGACGAATTGTCGGGGACGAACTGTCGGGGACAAATTTTCCTAAAACCCATATGCTTAGAGGTCTACAACTAAATGTGCAAATGGGGTCACCAGAGACCCCACATTTAATTATGAATATTAAATTAACAACTGCAAATAATAATACATAATGTTTACTATTTTAATGAAGAAATGAAATTTCACTACAAAATTATCAAAATAGTTAAAAAAAACTTAATTTTCAAGTGCATGTTTGGGAAATTAAATGTAAATTCAATGTAAAAATAAAATGTAAAATCATGAAAATCCTGCATTACATATAAAATCCCATAGAGATGGAAAGTTATGTAAGTGAGCACATTGGGTCAAATTCACTAAAAACTGCATTTCTGCATGTTTTAGCAGCTAAAGCCCCACAGAATTAGAAATGGCAATCGAAAATATGAAGCTACTGGGTATGGCAGGTTTGAAAAATAATGCTTTCTATTTTTGCATTTGAATTGGCTGTGACTTCACGCACCTACTTAAGGGTTAAAATTGTACCGCACCTAAAATTCAGCCACACCAAATTCCGTTAAAATGCATCACACCAAAAACACACCACGTGGCGCCCTGTGTAGCAATACCATAAAAAATCTTTAGGAATTCCTTAATATTAATAATAACCAAGTGATAACACTTATGTCAGACTTAGAGATTACATATCCAACAAATATCTAATGAAAAACCCCACCAAAAATAACAAATTTTAGCCAAAGATTTAGCTTACCAACCTGGAGCACAATTATGCACGTCCACAATCCTTTATGTACGGAAGCGCAATGTATTCATAATCATATATCGCAGTGGTCAGGACTCTAATGACCATTGTAGTTGAAGAGCCCAGAAACACCAACAAAAAAAGGAGAGTCAAGCAGGTAGCCCAATGTGGTGTGTACCATGCTACCACTGCACAAACGAACGTAAGCGTGTAGATCGGTACAGAATTTTAAGCTTAGGTGCTCATACCCAGTGGTCGTTGGGGTGGTAGTACTGTATAAGCTAATGGTAAATACGTCATGAAGGCTGCAGCATTAGGCAGCTGACTGCGAGAAACCCGTCCAGGAGATTGCTGATTTGTTAAGGGGACAAAAATGGGCACCGGGTCCTGTCTTAGACGGGAAAAGGGTTAGTTCCACCTGGCACCAGTCCGTGATAAAACTCAATAGTGGAATTTCGACGATATCTACTCAGAATTCACAACAGGCTTTGACAGACAATGCCAGGCTGTCACATGACTCACCGTTGCCTTGTGCGTGACCAACTGGTAGCCAAGTAGCACAGGCGTATTGGCAGGTGTTTTTCTTGTATTCATAATCGTAAATCGTCTGGGGCAATATTTAGGCAAGTCAGGTTTCTCCCACTGCAGCTTCCTCCTACTTTGTAGTAGGCATCAGGCTTGCAGGCTAGAAATGTTGACTTGTTAGGTTGTCAGTTGCAGAGGGCATCCTGTCTACTATACGATACTGACAGGCACCTACCTGTATTTGGTGGAAATCCCAGGTGTTTTTTTCGTCGGATAGGATGTACAGCCATATGGTGTATACCATATTACTTCCCAATGGCTGTATTGCGTTGGACCGCCAGTTCTCGTCTGATTACTGAAGTTAAGCAACACATCCCCAGCTAGTGGTGGCATGGGTAGCCACTTGGGAAAACAGGTTACCGCCAATACCCAAAAATCGTCACATTAGTGTGGTGTCTGTGCAGTCTATTCATCAGAAGTATGCAGTGGACGGGGCTCTAATGACCTTGTAGTTGAAGGGTCCTAAAACACCAACGAACAAATGTGAATTAACCAAGCGCCCCTCACGCCCCTGGCATTTGTCCCATTGACAATGTTTTGTTGTGGCTCTGCAACTAGGCTCCTCGAGAAAACCAACATTTAGAAAAGGCCCTACCATTCAGGGAAATTTGGGAACCCTAGGACTACGAACATTTTAAATAGCGGATAGACTACATGGCAGGGGAGTACCTCGGAAATCAGCAGCCCCATTTAAATTTTCCGCTTAGATTTGCCTGCTCCATAAGCCGCCCGTGTTGTCAACCCTCCCATAGGCGAAAAAAATTGTCATGTATAGGATGATTATTCGTCCCGGATTTCAGCTGTTCCTGTTTGTCTTAAATATTCGTCAAAATATATTTAATTTCAATAGTATTACCACGTATGGATCGTATAGTTTTCGGAGCCTTCCATTGGCGGCACTGGAACCTACGTCGGTGGCGTAGTATTTCTTAGAGAACGGGTTGGGGGCTAAGCCAAGCAGCCATAACAGGCCGAACCTTTAGGAGGCTGCTCGCGGCAGATGAGGAGGCAGGTATAGAGAATGTAGGAGAGGGGATATTTGCAGCACCCAACGTTCTTTACGAACCACCCATGTTGGTATTAACGTGGGCCTGTGATGCTTAATTTCATTGATCTCACTAGAACTGGTGTGTCCAGCGCAACTTGCATAGGTGGTATTTTAATGCACAGTGGTGTTTATTGCATAGGTGGAGTTTAGGGTTAATAGGGTTGGAACCCATAAGCACCTTGGTGTAATTCTAAACACAGGGCACCTGGAAGGAGCACATTGACAAATTGATTGGGAAGGCTGGACGTGCTCTCCGTTTGGTTAGAAGAGTGTTGGGAGACAGCGCAAAGGATGTAAAGGAAGTAGCATATTTTTCACTGGTCCAGCCAATAGTGGAGTACTGTAGTCCAATTTGGTTTTCCTTTAGGCAGGGGTTATCTTGGAAAATTGAAATGATGCAAAGGAGGGCTGCAAGAATTGTGCTGCATCGCTTCTCTCATAGGTTGAGCGTCTCAGACATGATCACGGAATTAGGGTGGGACTCACTACCTTAGAGGCGGGTATCTGGCAGCATTAAGCTTTTTCACAGACTGCTGAAATTAGGGTATGAGGATACGCCAGGGGGCAGCTTATCCCTGGCAGACTATAGGGGGAGAAAGGATCATCCTTTCAAACTGAATGAGGTCGGGGCACGAACAGATTCGTATTACTGGCCTTTTCTTCCAAGGGTCATTCGGCAATGGAATTCTCTCAGTGAGGATAATGTAAAGAAGTTTCTGCAAGAAGGTGCCATTATTGCAGGTATGCAATATTTGACAGAATAGATGTTATGCTTCAGGCTCCTTGGGGGTTCAGAGCGGCAAATTGCGTTGGACACACCAGTTCTCGTCTGATCACTGAAGTTAAACAGCGCAACCCCAGCTAGTACTGACATGGGTGGCCGCTTGGGAAAACTGGGTACTGCTAATACCCAAAAATCGTTGCATTAGCGTAGTGTCTGTGCTGTTTCTGCATAAGAACTATGCTGTGGACTGGGCTCTAATGACCTTTGTAGTTGAAGGGCCTTAAAACACCAACAAACAACAACAACAACAACTTGGAGGTTCAATGGGTTATCCACTGCCAATTTGGCCTATCAGGGCTGCTTGCTGTGTATTCAATTAGAATTAGAATTTGGCTGCAACCACGGCTGGTACCAAAAAAAAAGTTGTCATCTGCATACAGTCATGTGGATAGAAGTCTTGAAAGGTTAGGAATAAGTGACGTGACAGGTAATAACGGATGACCCTGTGTCCATTAAGGGAGGCAAGATGGGTTACGAACCCTGCCAGAGACTGCTGTTGTGTCTAATAGGAGGAGCTAATGCAGCCGAACAGGAATCACGTGACTGGTTGTAGGCGTTCCTTATCGAAGGATGACGTGTTGGAGAGGTAAGCGGAAGTGATTTATTTTAAATGGCTTCTCCCTCTTTTATCCATCGATTGGTTTGTTCGTAGTTGTTCGATGTTTACTGTTGTTGCTTTTATTTAAAGGTAATGAATAACATTTTGCGGCATTGGCAATCGGCATGTTAGAAGAACAAATAACCCTCGCTTATGATTACATTTTCGTATGATTTGAAGTGGTAGTGAGCAGAGAAACAAACATACGCGAACGAACTTGTTAATTATTGCCATAGTTTCGATTAGTTCTTTTCTTTCGGCGGATATTTCTTAATTTCATCATAATGGTAAAGCTATTTTCGATTTGTGTTATGATGAAATTGTCATCTAAATCTTTATTACTAAAAGCCGAACATGATTTATCGTCGTTTGGATTCTTTCAACGAGGAAGGTACGTTCTATGAATGTTGTTCTGTTTCCTTCTTAGGATGAATGCAATGGTCAGTTCTAAAATCCTGTACTGCCCTTTCGTAGTCGTCATATTTGATCTCTGAAATCACTAATGAATATTGTTTTTAGTATCCAGGAATTTATGGTATTTACGTCCCAAATTCTAGTAGAAAGAACGGTGCATGGGACCAGAGCATCAGTTAAAGAACAAGGTGATACTCGCAATCTTGAACTATTCAACAGTTACAACTACATACAGTATATTGAATTTCACAGACTGTCGTTTTTTAATTAGATTATGTGTGCCACGTTTATGTTCGTTCGGATGGACTCGGAGGGGTTGTTATATCTGATTCCGAATATCCAAACAGGGTTGCTCATACTCTTCTAAATAAGGTTGGTACATGGCATTTTCAGAAGCACCGTATTTTTTGATTATTTGTAAGGTTCACACTACTTCCAGGACTTGCCAACAAAAACACAAGCATGAATTTCTTACAATATCTTAGAAAGAAATTTCCAGTTCGTTGGTGTTTTAGGACCCTTCAACTACAAGGTCATTAGAGCCCCGTCCACTGCGTAGTTTTAATGGGGAGACTGCACACCTGTTACTCCTCTCCTGAGTTGCGTTGGACACACCAGTTCTCGTCAGATCGCTGAATTTCAGCAACGCAACCCAAGTTAGTACTGACATGGGTGGTTGGTTAAACATTGGGTGCTGCGAATTTCCCCTCTCGCACATCCTTCACTCCTACGTCCCTCTCATCCGCGAGCAGCCTCCACAAGATGCTGCCCTTTATAGCTGCTTGGTTGATTCCCAAACCCTTTGGTGAAACATACAAACACAGACATTACACTAATGGGACGATTTTTGGGTAATAGCGGTGCCCAGTTTTCCCAAGCGGTCAACCTGGATAGTACTAGCTGGGGTTGCGTTGCTTAATTTCAATAATCAGACGAAAACACTGGTGTGTCCAATGCAATACAGTCGCTACCCAGGCATGTGATGAGAAGAGAAGAGGAGGAGCTAACTAGGTTGATTAAGGGGGTTGCAGATTGTGGGAAGCAGCCGAGGCAGGGGAAGACCAAATCAGTCATGGGAGCAGGTGGTCCGGAGAGGCCTAACCTTGTGTCGGATGAACGGGGGATTGCTGTGGGATACAAGAAAGTGGAGTGATAGAACTTCACTCCGCCACAGGTGGATTAAGGGTATAATGCTGATGAATTCTAAGAATAAATATAACTTTGAAATGTGCAGTATCTCATAAATATTTTTACTGTAACGACACCCTGGTTAGGAATAAGAGTGGGATGAAGACCTAAAACCTGTATACACGACCCTACTGTAGGCGAAATGAGAGAATGGTAATGATAAGGGCTGCTATATTTGTTTTAACTTTCCCCTATTTCACCTTTACCGACAACTTGCGATCAGGGCCGACGGAAACCGGCCTTCAGAGCCTGCACTGCAGGCGGGCGCCATTTGGATGTTTAAACAATTACAGGTGTTTTCAAAATAACGGGGAGGGGTGCTTATTTGAGATTTACAGTCAGGGGCTAAAGACCCTAGCACCGATCCTACCTGTGATGGACATTCACAGCCCTCCTGAGGAATGTGCTAACTTACAACCGCACAAGACTTCACAGCCCTGCGTCACCCATGCCTTGCAAAATTCAATAGTCCTTTTGCTCCAATAAATAGTCCTTTTGCTCCGCAATGGCGTTTCCCTGTGGGAGCTATCATTTGAATTTAATTCTTGTAGACATTTCAGATATCCTCAGCTTTTTTCATTTCAATGAGGACCCCCCCCCTCCTCCGCATGAAAGGTTTGAACCATTCCCTGGTGTTTACGGACCCGGCTCTGGATTAACCAAACCTGTTACTCCTCTCCTGGGCTTTAAGACTTTTCTCGCCTTGCCCAAATCAGGAATAGTACAGCGTTGCTAGCATTGACCACTGTCTCTGTTTTTGCATTGCATTAAAGGTTTTGGACGATTTTGCAGTCAAAGTTCCACAGTCATCATGGTCACTTGAAGGATCTGAAGGGTAAATTTCTTTGCTTTTTTGTCTTAAGAAGATTTTGAGACCAATGTTAATAACTTGATCTGTCTTTTACTGTAGGAAAATTGCTTTTAATGAACTTCGTGATTATCTCATTAGGTATCAGGTAATGTTGCTCTCGTTTTCTTTCCCTCAGTATCACTCCCACCTTCTCCTTCCTGTTGCTCACCTCTCCCACTCTCCCTTGTCACTCTCTGCATCTTTTCCACTCTCTTCTCCCCTCTGCATCTCTTCCACTCTTATCCCTCCCCGTATCTCTTTTCCCTCACGCTTATCCCTCTGAGCTGGACACACCAGTAGTTGCGCTGGACACACCAGTAGTTGCGCTGGACACACCAGTAGTTGCGCTGGACACACCAGTTCCCGTTACATCACTGAAGTTAAGCAGCGCACACCCACGTCAATACCAACTTGGGTAGTTAGTAAAGAACGTTGGGTGCTGCAAATTAACCCTCTTCCTCCTCCTTTCACCTACCTCCTCATCTCCCGCGGGCAGCCTCATAAGGGGTTAACCTGTTATGGCTGCCTGGCTTACACCCCAACCCACAAACTAATCATCCCTCTCAGCATCTTTCCCACTCTCTCTTATACCTCTCTGCATCTTTCCCACTCTCTCTCTTATCCCTCTCTGCATCTT
>JAAFCE010005724.1:5248113-5265296 GCA_013389805.1 Trigoniulus corallinus
ATCCCTCTCTGTATCTCTCCCACTCTCTTATCCCTCTCTGTATCTCTCCCACTCTCTTATCCCTCTCTGTGTCTCTCCCACTCTCTTATCACTCTGTGTCTCTCCCACTCTCATATCCCTCCCTGTATCTCCTTTCCCTCTCCCTTTACATCTCTCCCACTCATTCCCACTCTCTTATTCTTCTCTATCTTTCCCACTCATCCCTCTCTCTGTATCTTCCTCTCTAATGTCTCTTCTGTATCTCTCATACTCCCCCTTGTGATATCTTTCTACAAAAAAATGAGTTTAATATTAAACTCTCAGCTTGAGTTTAATATTGTTCTGGCCTCTCCATGTTTTACCTTTTTCCAACCTGGATGTCATTCACCCTGAAGTGTCATGTCATGCTGTACATTGTGCTCCCATGTCTGCATTAAGTACTCAAGGGGTTGTGATAAGGCTTCATTCTAGTTCAGTGTTGCCCTCAGTTCTGTTGGAAATCATGGCACCATCATTTTCTAGTCATTCTGGCGTGTGGAAACTGTTGTTGTGATTGTGTTTTTTTTTAAAAGAATTGTTTCCTTCGGTCTTCTAGAATCCCAAACAAGCGGACGCAATGACGAAAATTCAGGCGGACTTGGATGAAACTAAAATTATTTTGGTAATTTTGGGCTACCGTAATATTTCAAAATATAGTCCACAAGATGGGAGTTTTTTTTGTATTAATTCATTCATTGGGATTTTGCAGCACAACACAATTGAATCAGTGTTACTTCGAGGAGAGAAATTAGAAGACTTAGTTGCGAAATCCACCGAACTCACTGAACATTCAAAGTTGTTTTACACGACGGTAAGTCTTGCCTCTATCCTATCTGTGGCAGGGTCGCGTTTGTAAGTGTCGGTCCTCCACTCTCAGCTATCTCCCATTACACCTCCATCCAGATCACATAGTGACATATCCCTCTCCTGTACAACCTGTCCGGGAGTGGCTGTATTGCTTTGGACGCACCAGTTCTCGTCTGATAATTGAAATTAAACAACGCAACCTCAGCTAATACTAGCATGGGTGACCGCTTGGGAACATTGCGTTAGTGCTGCTAATATCCAAAATCGCCTTTATTAAAACTGCCGTGGACGGGGCTCTAATGACCGTTGTTGTTGAAGGGCCTTAAACACCAACGAAACAAATACAACCTGCACCCACGTCTGCTTTAGTCTTGTTTTCCCCAATGTGCATCTGATAATCTGTATTCCTGTAATGGACCCATCCTGCCCCCCCCCCCCCATCATAACGTGCCCATACCACTTCTATCTACTTTCTCACCATCCCCAAACTACTCCTAATGTACTCATTTTCAAATTCGATTTCCTGCCACTCTTGACACCCACACATACCATAATTCTCCCCTCTCATCCTATTTGCATTGCTCTTCCGCACTGCCGTAACACATGATCTTTAGCATTGCTGGCCTGGTCGTTATCCCGCTTGTCTTTGAGCTGTATTGGGACCCTCCACTCACAAAGGACCCAACTTATCTATCTCACTTCATAGGGAGCGGTTTATTGCTCGTCTGATCACTGAAGTTAAGCAACGCAACCCCAGCAAGTACTAACATGGGTAGCCGCTTGGGCAAACTGAGTATCGCTAATACACCAAAATCGTTGCATTAGTGTAGTGTCTGTGCAGTCTCTGTATTAGAACTACGCAGTGGACGGGGATCTAATGACCTCGCAGTTGAAGGGCCCTAAAACACCAACGAAAAGAAAGTCTCACTTCATCCACACTATATATATATTATAATGTGTCATACCCGAATCTATTTCCACATTGCTCGGTAGCGGTTGTATTGTGTTGGACACACCAATTCTCGTCCGATCACTGAAGATGAGCAACGCAACCGCAGATAGTACTAATATGGGTTGCCGCTTGGGAAAACTGGAGGAACGACGAATTGCGTTGGACACACCAGTTCTCGTCTGATCACTGAAGTTAAGCAACGCAACCCCAGCTAGTACCGACACCGGTGGCTGCTTGGGAAAACTGGGCACTGCTAATACCCAAAAATCGTCACATTAGTGTAGTGTCTGTGCAGTCTCTGCGCTGGAACTACGCAGTGGACGGGGCTCTAATGACCTTGTAGTTAAAGGGCCCTAAAATACCAACAAGCAAGCAAGCAGTGGGAAAACTGGGCACTGCCAACACCCAAAAATCGTCGCTTTAGCGTAGTGTCTGTGCAGTCTCTGCATTAGAATTATGCAGTGGACGGTGGCTCTTGTAATGCCCGTGTAGTTGAACGGCCCTAAACAAAGCAAAGCGAATTCCTCTTTTGAGTCATCATGGTTCACATTATGATGTACATCATTAATTCATGTTTATTTGTTGGCAGGCTAAGAAGACCAATTCTTGTTGCAAGATGCTTTAACAGTTTGCTGCTCGTAACTGAGATTGAATTCCATTTGTCGATCAACATAACCATTACTTTTAACTGTGTGTGTATTACCTCCTTCTGCATCGCTACTCGTGTTCGGTACAAATACTACTCTTTGATGTGGAAATGCCTGCAAGTGAACGAAGGGGTAAGACATCCAAGGAAGTTAATGCTGTCAGTTTTGTCTCTGGCACCCATCGGTGGAGATGAGTATATTTGTGACATTTTTTGCCATCGTCTAATCTTGTGATTTGTACAGTATTGCTGGACAGTAATATTTAATCATAAATCTCCGTACCATTCAATGTAATAATGACATTTTTTGAAAGTTATTCACTCACCGGGGCCAACAACGGTCTCTCTTTCAAGAGAGAGACCGAATTTACATTTTTCACACACCTTCTACCAGTGTTCGTTCTTCAGTACTGAAAATCAAGAGCAATATACACGTGTCTCGGACGTATTTCATTCGCACTAACATTGAGCTTGACACAATTAAAGATTGCTCCCAAATTTGGTCTGGACTTTCGTTGAAGACATCTCAAGTCGCACTGTTAGGCAATGGTGGATCTGCAAGAAAGGCTTCTGGAGCTGATGGAACTTCGTTTCAGGATAATTACCCCATGTTTAAAATATTGCTATAAGAGTTTGACCACACGGGGCCACGGTTTTACGTTGCCCGGATGCAATGTCTTCCGCACGTAAAAGAACCCACTTTACTATGCAACGGGTAAATGCGGCAAAATTCCCAGGTGGAGGAGCATGACAGTTCCCCACCAAACAGTAGGGCAACAACAAATAAGCATAGGGATTGTAGCTTTGGTCGGCAGCTGGCTACATTAAATAATACCCTCCAATAGAAGCGCCCACGGGTCAAGATGGGTACCAGACCCTGCCATAGGCGGCAGATTGCTTTTTCCTCAGTTATGATTATCGCTCTGAGCAAGTGCTCTGTCAGTTCTACTGCTGTGCCAAATAAAAAGGCGTAGGGTTACAGCTTTGGTCTGGTGCATAAAAATAACGTCTAATGGTTCGCCCATGTTTCTATTCAGATGGACAAAGATGGGTACCCCCACCCTGCCATAGGCAGAAAAGGGTTAGTAGTTGGATTTTTGAGTTTGGAGCTGGTCACTCCTTAACTACTGCGTGAGCGTCTGTCAAGTGAGAGGCCCCCATTTCACTGGATAGGAAGTCAAGCTAGTGCCCTATCACGTGAGATCTGTACGAGGTCACCACTGCTTTGAGAAGAACCCTTTCTACATGCAACATTTAGATGGGCAGAATTCCTAGGTCAGTGGTGGTGAACCTTGGACTCACCGTGCAATTTTAATTACTCTAGCATGAATCATATAGTTTGCCGTCTTATAAACAACAGACGTCAGAGGAGGTTCAGGTTGTCCATACGCAGACCCGACCCTGCCACAGGCGGGATAAGGGTATTATGATGATGGTCTCTATTTGCTACTTTAATAAACTATTCATTAGTAATAATTTATTTTTATTCATGTAATTAAATAGCTACGTTGGACACACCAGTTCTCGTGAGATCACTGAAGTTCAGCAACGCTAACCCACGTTAGTACCAACATGGGTGGTTGGTAGAGAACGTTGGGTGCTGCAAATTTACCCACTCCTACACCTACTACCTCCTCTCCCGCGAGCAGCCTCTGAAGGGTTCGGCCTGTTATGGCTGCTTGGCTTATTCCCCAACCCGTTAGGGTAATATAGAACAGCTTTTTTTGTGTGTTAGTGTGACCCATCTTCAAAAAGGTTCGCCACCACTGTCCTAGATGTCCTTCCCTGTTGTCGGTGGAGATGGGGGAGAAGTATTGCCTACCCGATCGCCCGTGCCCCAATGCGTCAAAAAGGGTTACCCGACGCTGGTATAGACTGGGAAAAGTGCTTATAGTTGAGGTGAGGTCTGCCGTTGGTCATTTGTTTTTGCAAAGACCAAGGCAACACTTGTCAGCAATGTTCCCTCTTAATATTTTGCTATGAGTGTGTGCAGAAACTTGCTCGTGTACAAAATTTCGTCTTTCCAAAGTATGTGCAGACCTAAATAGCGGTACATCTTGTACATTTTGCACTCGGGTACACTTTGGTTGACGTTTTTTAGCCGCTTAATTCACTTTCATGTTAAACGTTTTGTGTGCACATGCTTTCCTTTGTGCACTAAGTGTAAAACGTGTGTGGGTGGGCAAAGCTTACAAGGAACAGTTCCTGTTAGTGCTGGCAGCAACGCAACCCCAGCAAACACTAGCATAGGTGACCGCTTCTGAACACTTGGTACTGCTAATACCGATAAGTGTCTGCGCTAAGTGTCAGCGTAGTGTCTGTGCTGACTCTGCATTAGAACTACGCAGTGGACGGGGCACTAATAACCTTCATAGTTGCAGAGGAACTCCTAACTCTTTTCTCGCCTATGGCAGTGTCGGGTACCCATCTTGTCCCTCTGAAGGGACACAGGGAGATATATTGGTCAGTCTTTTCTGCAGCCGTTTGCCGGCCAAAGCTGCATCCCTACGCTTATTTATCGTCGGTCTAGTGTTCGTTGGGGAATGCTACCGACGCCAGGGGGGGGGGCGAGCTCCTACACCTGGAAATTTTGCCTTATCTTCGTTGCGTAGTAGAGAGGGTTCTTTTACGTGCAAGTGCCATCGTACACCCACACGGGACCTCGGTTTTACTTCTATCCGAAAGAAGACACACTCGCGGCCTCTCTCGCCCGAAAGAAGCCGACCCACCTCGGTCCAGTATCATGGTTGAAGGGTCCTAAAACACCAACGAAATGAAGAATCAGTGACGCCGGCACCTGATAACTAATCCAGGTCCAAGCTTCTGAATCCACCATTGTCGCAGTGTTTTTGGTAATTAAACTTTTTAACCGCTTTTAACGCCAGGTAAGTCCTGACCCATGACGATGCGTGGTGTCCTGATCATCTATCATATCGGCGAAGAGTTAAACAGAGGCTGCCTCTAAATGTTATCGACACCATTTTAGAAATGGGTAAGTCTTTCTGCACTGCTTCTAATAGTGTTTCATTTCAGATTTTCTAGCATTTCAAGTTTTTCATCCAGGTGTCCAAAATTGCCATTTGTTGCTTAGAGTTTTTACCACTCACATTCACAGTGGGTATTACCTGGCGTGGGTTGATAAATTGCACAAATTCCTTTAATTCATCAAAACTTGAATGTTCACTATAAGGAAGACCTGCAAAACGTAGTAGAAATTAATTTCAGGTGCTAGTCAAGACCAAGGTTGGCGGTAAGACAAATAAAATTGTTTCGAAATACTAATTTTAGAAAAGGGGAAGGGCTAACCCACGGTTTCAAGCTATGTTGATTATCTCGAGGGCCAGTTACACTGCATGCTTGCAGGATCCATACTAACCGTCACGGGAGCGGCTGTATTGCGCTGGCCACACCAGTTTTCGTCTGATCGCTGAAGTTCAGCAACGCAACCCGAGCTAATACAGTGAAAACTTTCTAATTGGTACCGCTGTGCATTTTGTTTTGTTGGTGTTTTAGGGCCCTTCAACTACAAGGTCATTAGAGACCCGTCCACTGTATAGTTCTCATGGAGAGACTGCACAGACACTACAGTAATAAGACGATTTTTGGGTATTAGCGGCACCCAGTTTTCCCAAGCGGCCAACCATGTTAGTACTAGCTGGGGTTGCGTTGCTTAACTTCAGTGATCAGATCGAGAACTGGTGTGTCCAACGCAATAAGCTGCTCCCGCCCTACATAGAATGTCCAAGAAGTTCTAGTGCTTTAATGGTAAAGTGACCAATGTAGTCTCGTAGCTGAATACCAGTTTCATTGGGATAAAGGGAGTACTCATCCCTGCCATAGTCAAGAGGACAAGAAGGGAAATGCTGAAATATTGTTTCAATCGGACAGAAATACAGCTGTGGACAAGCCTAAGTGCGCATTTGTTGGACCTGTTTACCGTCTCACCATTGGGTAGTTGGTGCCAGCCCACCCCTGTGAAGCAAAATTAGTTTTTGAATGATACTCACCATATATAACAACATTGCCCCTTTTCTTAGGTTTGATATCTTGCAGGTCATAACTGGCTGGCAGTGCATCATGGACCCAACCTGTAGGTCGCAATGCGAGTACGTGGGTGTAGGCGCCATTTAGGGACCTTAAGTGATCTTCAAGTTTCTGAAACCAGAGAATTTTTCTCACACTATTCAGAGTAGGCATTGCATTTCTGCTCTTCTTACCTGAAATGTCAAGTCGTTCATTGGAAGCACATGAACATCGGCACATCGCCGATCTGTTGTAAGCCTTTTAGTCAGCGACTCATCTTGCAGACACTGCAACATTCGAATCTTATCAGAACTGCCATATATTCTTGCATTTAAGGCACCGGCAATGGCTGTTTGAGAAAAAAAGATGCAAAAAAATACTCAAGCGTCCTTCACAGGCCCCTGGTTCACACAAAGCAGTTGTATCCCAACACTGGATCAAAGAACTGATAGTCTAGGATAGTTTAAAGTCTATTAAAGCGGGAGAGACACCCTAGGCACCTTCAGGATGGGAAGTAAAACAGTGGCCTTGTATGATGTAAACAATGCCACCACTGCACGTAAAAAAGAGCCCTTTCTTCATGGAAAGTAGTCCAATGAAATCCCCACTTGTAGGTGCTCCATCCCCTGATGGAAATTCTGCCTCACCGTTACTTTTGAACTGCCAACCAACTTTCTTTTCCTTGTATAATATATATTTCCCGCCTTGTGGGTTTCTCGACTACTGCGTCAGTGGTTCCAGGTTTGATCCTGGATCGACGTGGAATCTGCCTCTATCGGACGGGGTTAGAACCCCGTCCACAGTTACGACGTTCTTGGTATTAGTGGGTACTGAGCGTTCCCAAGCGGTCAACCATGCTAGTACGATCTGGGGTTGCGTTGGTTAACTTCAGTGATCAGACGAGAACTGGTGTGTCCAACGCAATACAGCCGCTCTAGCAGGCCGTGTGGTGTGGTACCGTGTCACCCTCTTTACATGCAATGTGCAGATGAGAAAGTTTCTCAGGTGCAGCAGCACTCCCTTCCCTGGCGTGTGTGGAAGAAAAGTACCCCAAGGAATCACAATAGACAGTGGGTAAAGATGAATATCCGACCCTGCCATAGGAGGAAAAGAGGTTGGTAACGATAAGTAAGGCATGTGCAAATTTCCCCTGTCAGGACTACAGGGCCTAGCAGAAAAAAACCCTGAAAATTGGACTACACTATCCTTGTCTCTAATGCAGTGGTTATCAAATATACTTACCGGTAAAAACCCTTTCTTTACCGACTGAGTAGGAACCACAAACAATCAGCGTGTGAGGCTCAGCAGCAACGTATGAGGTCGCCAGACTTACTGCAAACTCTACCACCTCTTCCTGCCGTGGAAAGTTGTACTGTGGCTGGCAGTAACTGAAAAATGGTGGAAACTCTTTAAGCAATCCTGGGGCCGAGAAACTGACAGAAACTGGACAGCCTTGTCAGAGACAACTAACCCAAGAAATGTACTGAAAGTGCTGGACTTACGAGAAGAATAGCAGCTGACAAACTTACGTCGTGTCCAGATATAACATATCCACATCAATTAATGTCAGACAAGGATGTTTTTGCATCTCGGTTGTAGCCCGAAAGTCACCTGTGTGTAGCAGGACTCGACCATCGGTAAATCGAAACAGAAACATTACAGAACCTGGACAACTTGAAACATAAAGAATCAGTGGTTTATAATTCTTATTGCAAGACCTGATAGCATCCAGGCTGTTTTCAGACTTACTGATTGGCATCGAGCAAAGTGACTTCTACACCTTGAATAATGTGAGGTATGTCAAGTGCCAAACTGTGAATGTACTGCGCCTGAACTCTGATTTTAAGTTTCACTAATTGAGCAGTTACCTAATTACAGAGACATGACATCCTGATAAGGAACAATCAGTGCTTGAAATGGGGCAAGGAACTGTCGAAATAACACCACGAACAGTAGCCCCACCGATGATAAGTAATCATAGGGATTGCAACAGATCGCCCATGCGTCCCAAAGGGACAGAAATAGAAATCCGACTCTGCCATAGGTGCAGGAAAGGATGAACATAGCATTGAGATTAATGCAGAAAATGCTGCAAGACAGTTCTGCTTCATTTCACCTGCACTGTGACTGAAGAGGTGAAAGAAACAAAAGGACTTACCTCGCTACAGTACAGTGTTTTCCGAAACTGTGCACGGAGTCCACCATAATGATCAGAATGAAAATGACTCAAAAAGTAGGCTGTAATTCCAGGAATTTCGCCCAAATTGAAGGCATCCACCACGAACGGGACGTCCAATATCTTCTTGTAAAATGGACACTTTTTATTGTAAGTTGCCATCCATTTGTCACTCTTTCCATCATCGGTAGCTATTGAGTTTTTGGTAAAAGAACGCTTGCCTCGGTTCTGTGACACCGAGTGAGTTTTTGTCCCAAACCATGTCCCTTGAGCCTTTGGCAATGTCGGACATTTTGTCGCAGACCAAGTATCTTGAGCCTGTGGGATCATGTGACTTTCTTCGGGGGGACATTTGCCTTGCGCTTGCGACACTGTCTCGCTTTTTGTCAGAGAGAAATTGATTTGAGAGTGCGGCGTCTGACTTCTTGTCGGAGTGTATTTTCCTTGAGCCTGTGCCGACGTCCTACTTCTTGTCGCAGTCCGTATACCTTGAGCCTCTAGCACTATCTCGCTTTCTGTCAGAGAAAAGTTGACGTGAGCCTGTGCCATAGTCTGACTTTTAGAGGTATATGTGTCTTGAGACTGCAGCATCATCTGGCTTTCTACCGCAGAACATTTGTTTTCGGCTGGTGACACTTTTTCACTTTTTGTCAGAGAAAAGTTGACTTGAGCCTGTGTCACCGTCTGACTTCTTTTGCCAGAACATGCGCCTTGGGCTTGTGACAATGGCGTACTTTTTCCCGGAGAGTACTTGCCTTGAGCCTGTGGTATAGCTTCAGAATAGTTACCTTGAGCCCATGGCACAGTCTGCCGTTTTCCCGGAGGACATTTGCCTTGAGCCTGTGGCACAGACTGACAATTTGAGGATTTGGATCGTGATCTTGAACAGCGTCCTGGGTCCGCACACGATTTCGGCGATGTATTAACTTTAGCGTTGTTCATTTTGGTTCGCGTTGACGCTCGCCTAATTCTTTGTGCACCAGAAGGCTGAAAAAATGAAGTTAACTTACTCTGTGAGTCTGCAACTTGCTTTTTCGCAACGTCTGTCGATCGGAAAAATGACGTAATTCTGGACTGAACTGAATTTTTGGCTTTTGAAATGCCGGAGTCAGTCACTTTTAGAGGATTCTTATTCCAACTGCTGAAATTATGATTGTAATCGAGTTTTCGAGGTGATTTTACTACTAAAGTTATTTGGACTTCATCGTCACTGGAGTGACAAGAGCTAATTGGTGCACATTTGGAACTCTGATGAGATTGAGACGTTAACGTGCCGCAGTGGGCTTCACTTCCACTGGTTCCAAACCGAAATTGAGCCAAAAGAAAATGGGTTTCTTTTAGATAATGGCTTACTGTTGTAGAATCACAGTTGATTCCCAGATGACACTCTGCGAATAAATCAATAACAAAAACCAGACCAGAATTTCAGGTAATGTGCCCATTACACTTTAAGCACATGACATGATGCTTTTCTTTTTTTACCTTTCTGATGAGAACGGTCGACCGTCAAACATTCTTCAAGATGCAAATCTGAAGACTGGGATTTTAAAATGCTAAAAGGTACCTGACAACTTGGACAGACGTCACAAACACGTCTTTTTCTTGCTCCAACTTGTTCGTCGTCCAATTCGTCATCTGTGGAATGTTTCCGTTTGGTATCCAAATACGGAGGTTGCTCATCGCTGTTTTTCGGCAACGATGAAATTGCCGCCATTTTACTCTCCCTGTGCTTAATTACGGGCATTATCTTCACATTCTTTATATCGTAGAAACCTAAATAACAATCTCAGTAAAGAAAAAAATTCGGCAAGATCTCAAGCGGGCAAACACTACATGGATTACAAGGTACCGGAACAACTTTCGAATGACGCTTCAAACCATTTTGCCGCCACTACTTTTCAACGTACCCTGTCTCGGCATTTGTGTTCTGTGGAAGTGACGTCAAGAGTGCATGTCGTCGAATAGTGTGACTCGTCGCGTAGGCGTTCGAGATCGTCGTTTCGTCATCCCCTTATCCCGCCTGTGGCAGGGACGGGTCTGCGACTTCTCGCCTATGTCCCACGGGAAACTAAGCAACTTCTAACCCCATTTCTCGTCTATGGCAGGTTCGGGCAACCACATTGTCCTTCGGAATTGACATAACAAAAGCGACGAATTGCGTTGGATACACCAGTTCTCGTCTGATCACTGAAAGTAAGCAGCGCAACCCCAGCTAGTGCTGACATGGGTGGCCGCTTGGGGAAACTGGGTACTGCTACTACCCATAAGTCGTCGCATTAGTGTAGAGTCTGTGGAGTCTCTGCATTAGAACTACGCAGTGGACGGCGCCCTAAAACACCAACGAACGAACGAATCTAATAAGAGAGCCAACACACCTGAAATCCAGGCTCGAACTTAGAGCCCCTGACATTATACTGTAATCCAGCACGTTACCTCACCAATGACACGCTTTTGAACTTCGGTAACTGGTGAATTTACGACTTTCTGACACTGCTCACCGGTCGCTGTAAACTGTACTAAAATGGACACCGGTAACCGTAAGGGCTCATTTCCCGTGTCCAAATAGCAACGTTAGTTTAAATTACGACGAAATTCAGAATTCACGAATTCAGACAGGGTTTGATTTTTGGGGAATTCCGAAAGAATGGTGAGAGATTTACTGATTTCTGAAAGGTACAGCGAGACGGCAGGTAACATTAGCTGACGATATTCGATCACCTGTTTAGAATTACGGCGCTTTAGGAGTTAGATAATCACGGTTTGAAACTGGTAACGTCAGAAATTTCTCTTGCCAACTTGTGTTATTGTTGTTTGTTAAGTCTCGAAATAATTTCTAAATTTTATATCTTCATTACTTAATTATAAGAAAGACGTTGCGATGCATTTCAACGAGCAAGCATATTTCAAACTTTGGACCGAGGGGCGGCAAATGTCGAATTTCATTTCTGTATTGTTGAAAAAGTTTTCGAATCGATGGATAGAACGTCATGTCAACACCAGGTCAGTTGAATCTTTTTATTATTGATTTGCATCGTAGACAAGTTTTATTAACGCTTCCTGGTACTCCAATTTCATTTCCAAACAAATCTGTTTACGAAACATTTTAGCATAGGTTAATGTACTACTATAATGCAGGTTATTGGAAGCACCCGGGACAGAGGAACACTACCGGAAACCTAATCAGACATGTGAGCAGGTTGCGCAAACACATAATTGTTTGTTCGTTAATTTTTTTGGTGTTTTAGGGTGTTTCACCTACGGTGACTATTGGAACCCTGTCCACTGCAACGTTCTAATGCAACGTCTGCGAAGACACTACGCTGTTACGACAACTTTAGCAGTACTCGGTGTTCCCAACCGGTCACCCATGATAGTACTAGCTGTGGTTGCATTGCTTAACTTCAGTGGTCAGTTGAAAACTGGTGTGCCCAACGCAATACAGCCGGTCAGGGTGCCCGGATATCTGTGGTTCAAAATCAGGACATCACTGTCCCACCTACGGCAGGGTCAGGTCTGCGCGTTCTAATCCTCCACTCCAGCCTGCTCCCACTTCAATTTGGTTTTTGTTGTTGTTAGTGTTTTAGGGCCCTTCAACTACAAAGGTCATTGGAGCCCCGTGCACTGTGTAGTTCTAATGCAGAGACTGCACAGACACCACACTAATGCAACGATTTTTGGGTATTAGCAGTACCCAGTTTTCACAAGCGGCCATCCAGTACTAGCTGGGGTTGCGCTGCTTAACTTCAGTGATCAGGCGAGAACTGGTGTGTCCAACGCAATTCGTCGCTCCCTGCATTGCTTCATCATCGCCATCCCCTTATCCCGTCTGTGGCAGGATGGGACCCGCGTATTGTGGCCTTCCCTCCTGCATATTTCCTACTAGGTCCCAGCACACTATCGTGTCCCTTCGTGCATCCTGCTCCCACGTCTGGTTTGGTCTTCCTCTCTGCCTGGGGTGCTTGCAATACCTGCATCTCTGTAATGGGCTTAACCAGTGCCTCCTCCCCTCGTCTTATCCCACGTCCCGTTCGTGGAGCGGCTGTAGTGCGTGGGACACACCAGTATTCGTCTGATCACTGAAGTTGCGCAACCCCAGCTATTGTTAACATGGGTTTCCGCGTGGGAACACTGGGTACTGCTAATACCCAAAAGTGTCGTAATAGCTTAGTGCAGGCTCTATATTAGAACTACCCAGTGGACGGGGTCTAATGATCGTTGGTGTTGCAGGGCCCTAAAACATCAACGAAGCAAAAAGTCCTTTTCATGGCAATAACTATTCAGCTGACCTTCGAACTTCAGCAAAAGTTCAGGATAAATCAGGAGCGAAACTCGAATTATAGGAGAAAATTAAAAATCAGGGCATTTTACATATCAGGAGAAGCTTAAAAAATTCAGGATAATGCTGATAAAAACGGACAGCTGGTCACCCTAGGTCAGTGGTGGCGAACCTTTGTTGAAGACGGGTCACAATGATACAACAAAAAAAGTTGTCCGCGGGTCAGGACAATCACTATTAAATTTTATGAATAAAAATAAATTATTATTAATAATAAATTAGTCTATTAAAGTAGCAAATAGAATATATAATCATAAAACCCTTATCCTGCCCGTGGCAGGGCCGAGTCAACGGGTTCTAGCCCTCAATGTCCGCCTTACTCTCACTAGGTCCCAATCCACCATGTGACGAGAAACGTGATATGATTCACGCTCGGGTGACTTAAAATTGCACGGTGGGTCGCAGGTTCGCCACCACTGCCCTAGGTGGATAGGAACCTTGTGGGTGGCAGGTGGTAATTGGAGGACCAGAACCCACAGACCCGACCCTGCCACAAGCGGAATAAGGATAAAAGGTAATGATTGTTATACAATAATGTATTGTATATTAATTCACTAGTCCCCGGGGGGGGGGGGGGGGCAGAACTACTACGTGGCACGTCCCCAGTTGCCGGATAGGGGAGTCCAAACCGCACAAGGGGAGGCTAGCT
Source organism: Trigoniulus corallinus (assembly GCA_013389805.1). Taxonomy (NCBI): domain Eukaryota; kingdom Metazoa; phylum Arthropoda; class Diplopoda; order Spirobolida; family Trigoniulidae; genus Trigoniulus; species Trigoniulus corallinus. The sequence goes on from JAAFCE010005724.1 coordinate 5,261,721, forward strand.
GCCTATGGCTATGGTTACAGGGGATGCGGCTTCTGACGAAAATGAATTCTGACGAATACGTCAGAACAATCAAATAATGGAAAGAATATGAGAGTGTTTATATTGTTTGCGAGTCCCTAGTCAGATAACGCAAGAACACGTCAGAACAACTTGACCGTTCAAATGGGTTTGATTTTTCGTGCGTTTTCTGACGTTTAGGACTGAGTCACCTCCCGTTTTCACCTTGCCATTGCAATGGATGTAGACAAATTAAGTTTAGTACTGTATTTGGCAACAAATGTCTGTGGGACATGGGGAAAAAAACTACCACAACAGGATTATTTCTCCCCAAAAGTAGTAAATAATCCCTCGGGATATGAACAGCACTAGTAATTAGGTGTTTGGATTCATTTTCAAAGTTCTTCATACACAATACTCTGTTAAATTATTTTTCATCAAGTTTGTAGCTTTATTTCCATATGACTTATAATAAATGGTATTGAAACTGAATTTCTCCAACGTTCGTTTTGGTCTTTCCCTACCCCTGGTGCCCCCAATCACATGCATACCCGTAATGGACCTAATAAGTTCCTCCGCCTCTCTCCTCCTCACGTGCCCATACCACCTCAACCGCTTTTCCCTCATCTTTTCCGCGATGTCTCCCACCCCCAACCTACCTCTAACGTAATCATTCCGGACGCTGTCCGCTTGTGACACCCCAGTCATGTAGTGCAGCATTTGCATCTCAGCCACTTGCATTCTCCTTTCATGGTTCTTCCTAACTGTCCAACACTCTGAGCCATAAAGCAAAGCGGGCCTAACGACCCAAATCATGTTTTAGCAGGACATGTGTAATAGTGCAATGAAGTAAGCTTAACATGAAGTGTAGTTGTAAATTTTTGAACAAAATATAATTTTATAATTCTGAATACAGTGATTTTTCAAGTTTCAAATTAGTACATTGAAGTTGGGGAACCTTTCACAACATCAAAGATCTGATTCACTGCTTGATGAATCCACATACTCTTTGTCACTGTCAGAACCTTGTTGGAAAATAGGGAGATTTTATTTTTCAAATCATCTTCTGGTAAATTTTGTACCCTGGATTCAATGTTATGTCTCATTTCATTTCTTGCAAATACAGTATTAGCACGAGAAAGGAGATGTTCAGTGAAGAGAAAATGAAATAACTTCTTTCGTGTAACACCTTCCTTGATACCTCATGGTAATAAAAATTAACCTTCCGTCCACAAGGTGGGGTCTTGGCAGACCCCAGGCCTACAAAATTGTGTCTACACTTGTACCACTTTCTCCAATCTTAACCCTTTGAGTACCTGTTCTCCGATGTTTTCTTTACCTCTCTAGGGAAGTTGGCAGGTCTCCTAAGTAATTAGCATATTTTATTTCTGGTTAAGCAATGCAACCCAAGTTAATACCAACATGGTTGGCTGGTCAGAAACACTGGTTACTATGGCAGAAATGGTAGTATCTGGGGTGGATGGGGACCTGGTGGGAGATAAGCAGGGGTGGAGGACTAGACCCTGCAGATCCGACCCTGTCATAGGTGGGATAAGGGTATGGTGATGATGATGTCTTGTCTTCTTGGGTAATATAGAATTTTTACAGCATGTTTCCAAATTATTTTCATTGCTAAAGCTTTATATGGATGGTATTTAATTAATGCCCTTAATCTGAATATTTAAGCCTTGAAAATCAAAAAGTCTTTTTGGGGTCATCACAGACCCCACCTTGTAGTGTGTGCCAGAAATCGTCACCTTGTCGACGGAAGGTTAAAAATAAATAACTTCCGCAGGTGTGAGCACTTTAGGATGGGTGTCAAAACAAAGGTAACAGACCACAGAATTATCCTAAATCATTTCCAGAATGGAAGAAAGGGTACTCTTTATTTCCCACAATGACATGTCCCAAAGAATTATTAAAAAATCAGGTGTCCTCCTAAACTACATGTGATCATATCTTGACCCCTGTTAACTTAAAAAGACAATTTGGAATGCTTATAGTAACCTGAAGCTTCAGTGTCCATAATGCAGCAAAAAGAATTCCTAATAAACTTTGTAAAATGCCTGCGGGAGAGCCCAAAACACAATGACTTGAATCACGGAAGAAGCAAAATATGCAGCATCTTCACAAATTTGGACTTTGTAAGCTTTTAGTACTTTTAAATGAAAAGAAATTTAATTGATTGTTGTTCATTTAAGACAGGAGATGATTCAGTTACAACAAAATGGCAATTATTTTGCAATTTGCTGACATGAGTATTTTCTTAAATGTCCCACTAAATTTGCATTTCTGACCACTGTGCGACCGTTTTATAAACTTGCCCTTTATCTTTATTGGGACGCGGCGGTCACACAGGACTCCACTTGTCTGCCTCCACTTCAGCCATCCAGCATTAATCTAATGGTTCACATCAGAATCTATCTCCCCATTGCTCTGGAAAACTGATCCCAAATAACGAAACTCCTTTCCGGCTGGTATACCCTCACTGCCACACCGTATCTCATGGCCTTGCCCCTGACCGCTAAAATTGAAAGCTATTTACTCCGTCTTCTTCATGTTTACTTTAAGACCCCCTCTTCACATTGCTGTCTTAATGTTTCGTAGTCCCTTTTGTGCATCCTCTTTGGACCCCTCAAGCTTTCCCACATCATCAGAAAATACCAGGCACTGAGGGGCCCATTCCCCTACTCCCGTCAGCAGCACATCCATTACGAGAGTGAATAGATATGGGCTAAGTGCTGACCCTTGATGCACACCACCCTGCACATTGAAGCCTGCAGTGTTTCCCCATGCTGTCATCACCCTAGCAATGGAACCCTCATACATATCCTGCACAATCCTAATGTGTCCTTCATCAACCCCTTCCTTCCTTAAAACACTCCATAGTACCTGTCTAGGGACACTATTATATGCCTTCTCCAGGTCAATGAATACTGCATGGAGGTCCTTCTTTGCTGCTCTATGCTTCTCTATCATCTGTCGTAGAATAAAGGGGAGCGGCGAGTTGCGTTGGACACACCAGTTCTCGTCTGATCACTGAAGTTAAGCAACGCAAGCCCAGTTAGTACTGACATGGGTGGTCGATCGGGAAAGCTGGGTACTGCTAATACCCAATAATCGTCACATTAGTGTAGTGTCTGTGCAGTATATGCATTTGAACTATACAGTGGACGGGTCTCTAATGACCTCGTAGTTGACGGGACCTTAAACCCTAACAAACAACAAAAAAAAAGTAGAATAAAGATTGGTTCCCATTCATCAACAATAATTTCAGTAATGGACTTCCAAGGTAGTAAAGATCGTCTGCATTCATCGTTTCTCAAAGTTGCACTGATATTCAGAATTCGTGCACACAGTAACCAGTGTTCTGACAAATAGATCAGAGCCATTCGGGCAAATTCGACTTCGTCAGATCCTGCATCCACTGTAACCATATCCTAAGCCACCAGTCCTTCTATGGGTGGAGGAGACGAGCCAAATTAAAATGGCTTCCGCGGACCAAACTCTAATGGCAATTACTCCGAATTAAAGGCCCTAAAATATAAGAAATTATCGATGCAAAAAAAAAAAAAAAAA
>JAAFCE010005724.1:5281163-5326107 GCA_013389805.1 Trigoniulus corallinus
GTGGGAGAAGGAGAGAGAGAGTGTGGGAGAAGGAGAGAGAGAGTGGGAGAAGGAGAGAGAGAGTGGGAGAAGGAGAGAGAGAGTGGGAGAAGGAGAGAGAGAGTGGGAGAAGGAGAGAGAGAGTGGGGGAGAAGGAGAGAGAGAGTGGGAGAAGGAGAGAGAGAGTGGGAGAAGGAGAGAGAGAGAGGGAGAAGGAGAGAGAGAGTGTGGGAGAAGGAGAGAGAGAGTGGGAGAAGGAGAGAGAGAGTGGGAGAAGGAGAGAGAGAGTGGGAGAAGGAGAGAGAGAGTGGGAGAAGGAGAGAGAGAGTGGGAGAATGAGAGAGAGAGTGGGAGAATGAGAGAGAGAGTGGGAGAAGGAGAGAGAGAGTGGGAGAAGGAGAGAGAGAGAGTGGGAGAAGGAGAGAGAGAGTGGGAGAAGGAGCGGGTGCCGAGTATGCTGACAGTCGGATGGTGCGTAAAGCCAGTTCGTAATGTGGCGTAGGATGACACCACTGCACGGAAAGGAACCCTCTCTACTATGCAACTGGTAGATGAGGCCAAATACCCGAGTTGATAGGAAATTGGGAATGTACATGTTTAAAAGAGCGACAGGAAAAGGTAGTCAGTTTGGTAGAAACACACGCAGGTAGTAAATTAGCATAATTATAGGCTTATTGAGTGGTTGCCTTCCGGAAGTTGTTTCTTTGATGAGGCGCAAGGGGAATCGTGGTGCTTGGCACATTTCGTGCTTAATTGATTGGATGCAGACTAGAAAAGGTCACAAAGGTCTTCCTCCTACCTATTTAATTGTTGTCCTTCATTTATCATTCCTGGCGCTTTTTACAGAATACTTTCGGGATGAGGTTGTTGTCGAATTCTCCTCTCTGAAGGTCGTTTCGATGCCAAATTTTGTGTCTGTAACACCTCAACCCGTTTATCTCGATTTTTTTAGGGGTGAAAATGCGCACCTCTCCCCACTTCTGATGATTACTTCAGACCTAAATTCATATATACCGCCACTTGATCCCATTTATTACAAATCCGCGTTGTCCAGGATTTGTAGAGGTGACGTCATTCGTTATGTCGTGTGGTTATCAAGGATTTTGACTACCGGTCTGGTGTTAACCCGTTGCCGTGTTCATCACTTGTGGAAAAGATGTGTAAGGTTGTTTCGGAGGTGAGGGGAGGAGGACTACTGCGAATAGAAACTCAGTCGACCTTAGCAATTACATTGGATTTCAACGTCACCTTTAGGGAATAGTCTTCATCTAGGGCGGCCATTTTAGGTCAGGTGATGAGGGCAATTCATAAAATATAGAATTCTCGACTTTGAAAGTTTTTCATGGAAATGTTCTAGCGTTTACATGTCTGGGTTAGGCTCGCCTCGATGGAGCAGATGAGTAGGTGCTCGACTATTGCGTTGGTGGTTCCAGGTTCGTTACTCGATTGCCTTCTTTTAGGAAGAAGAGTGTCATAAGAGTGGTAGATTGCGAGAGAGAGAGCGAGTGGGAGATTGCGAGAGAGAGAGCGAGTTGGAGATTGCGAGAGAGAGAGCGAGTTGGAGATTGCGAGAGAGAGAGAGAGCGAGTGAGAGATTGCGAGAGAGAGAGAGCGAGTGGGAGATTGCGAGAGAGAGAGAGCAAGTGGGAGATTGAGAGAGAGGGAGAGAGCAAGTGGGAGATTGAGAGAGAGAGAGTGGGAGATTGCGAGAAAGAGAGTGGGAGATTGCGAGAAAGAGAGTGGGAGATTGCGAGAAAGAAAGTGGGAGATTGCGAGAAAGAAAGTGGGAGATTGCGAGAGAGAGAGAGAGTGGGAGATTGCGAGAGAGAGAGAGAGTGGGAGATTGCGAGAGAGAGAGAGTGGGAGATTGCGAGAGAGAGAGAGTGGGAGATTGCGAGAGAGCGAGTGGGAGATTGCGAGAGAGAGAGAGAGCGAGTGACTCTCCAGGTAGCTACGGCGGAGTTAGACGACTCACTGTCAACAGTCGCGAACTCGCTGCACTCGCTGTCTAAACAGTTGAACTGGTGACGTGCGGGGAGGACCCCTAGCCTACAACTTTCATTAGAACCTCGTCCACTGCGTAGTTCTAAAACAGAGTGCACACACTGCTGTTATGACGATTTTAGGGGTATTAGCAGTACCCAGAGTTTCCAAGCGGACACCCATGCTAGTGCGAGCTGGGTTTATGTTGCTTAACTTCAGTGATTAGACGAGAACTGATATCATCCCTTCATCCCGCCTGTAGCTGGGCCGGGTCTGCGGGTTCTAGCCCTCCACTCCCGTCTATATCCCACAAGGTCGCCGTCCATCCCACGGATAACCTACCACGGTTATCCTTACGGACAACCTGCTCCCAAGTCTGCTACGGTCTCCGTCTGCCCCGGGTGCTTCCAACTAATTGCATTCCTGAAATGGATCTAAAGAGTTCCTTCCCCCTCTTCTCATTACGCCGATTACGCCGATTGCTGCCTGTGTGCCGCCGAGTTGCGTTGGGACACACCAATTCTCGTCAGTTCACTGAAGTTAAGCAACGCAAACCCAAGTTAGTACTAACATGGGTGGTTGGTAGGGAACTTTGGGTGCTGCAAACTTTCCCTTTCCTACATCCCCTCCACCTACCTCCTCACTCGCTAGCAGCCTCCTTAGGGTTCGGCCTGTTATGGCTGCTTGACTTGTTCCCCCAACCCATTAGCGTAACATACATGCCACCTCAACCTACACTCCTTTATTTTTTTCGTGATGTCCCCACCCCGAGGCTCTACCTCTGATATACTTATTCCTAACTCTTATCAGCACTGGACACCCCTCTCGTATTCAGTACCACAACATTCGCATCCCGGTTACTTGCTTTCCATTGACGTGGTTCTTCCTCACTGCCCAACACTTTGATCCATATAGCATAGCTGGCCTAACCACTGCCCTGTAGAACTTCCCTTCCACCTTGTTTGGGGGGGGGGGGGAGCGGCGAGTTGCGTTGGACACACCAGTTCTCGTCTGATCACTGAAGTTAAGCAACGCAAGCCCAGTTAGTACTGACATGGGTGGTCGCTCGGGAAAGCTGGGTACTGCCAATACCCAATAATCGTCGCATTGGTGTAGTGTCGGTGCAGTCTATGCATTAGAACTACGCAGTGGACGGGTCTCTAATGACCTCGTAGTTGACGGGACCTTAAACACCAACAAACAACAACAATCCACCTTGATTGGGACGTTGATCCTAAGTACTTTACCTCTTGCACGTGTGTCACCAGTTCGTCCCTAGAGAGCACGTCACCACAATTTTCCTGTCCTTCTTCATGGTTATCTTTGGCCCTTATTTATTTAGCGCCCTTCTCTACTTGTTTTCTGGACTCACTTGGTTTTCCAATAGACAAGAACTGGTGTGTCTCTGCCTTAATGCAGCTGCTCACGCTTTATGGTATCTTGTTGGTGGCCTTTAGTCAGGGGCCCAATGTTAAAAATCGTTTGGCGGCCCTCCTGCTAAGGGTAGGTTGTTGATTTGATAGTGCCAATAGGAAACATGTGTTCCAAATGGCCGGGGATGTGTTCCTCGTTAAATAAACAAGGAGATTTACTGCCACTGGTGTCTTGTGCAGATTTTTAATCGCACATTTTTGAGCTAACCGTAAATAAATAATTGGAGTAAAGAAATTTAAAAACACGTGAATGATATCCGTTCTTGGAAAAGCTACTTTGATGCGACTTGTGCTTGTTTTAAATATTGGTCTGGTGAAAAAGATGTCGACAGGATACCATCCTGTCGGTTTATATCCGTTAAACCAGTCTAGACTAGTCAGGGCCGGAATAAACAATTCTAAGCGATCTGAACAGACTATGCAGAAGTTTCTTTTAAAGACGTGTTCTGACATAAAACTCATCAGCGGTATGCTGAACAAACCGAACTCCCTTTTAGTTCAGTTTGAATGCATAGGGGCAGCACGATCGCTGCCGTGCATTTGCTTTGGAACTTTTTGATTTGTTTCATTGGCGTTTTAGGGCCCTTCAACTACAAGGTCATTAGAACCCCGTCATATGCATAACTAGTGCAGAGACGGATTTTTGGGTATTAGCAGCACCCAGTTTCCCCAAGCGCCACCCACGTTAGTGCTAACTGGAGTTGCGTTGCTTAATTTCAGTGATCAGATTAGAACTGATGTGTCCAACGCAATAAGGCGCTCCGCTCCATTGTTTCGTTGGCGTTTTAGGGCCCTTCAACTACAAGGTCATTAGAGCCCCGCCAAATGCATAACTCTAGTTCAGAGACTGCACAGACACTACACTAATGCCACGATTTTTGGGTATTAGCAGTACCAGGTTTCCCCAAGCGGCCAACCATGTTAGTACTAACTCGGGTTGCGTTGCTTAATTTCAGTGATCAGATAGGAACTGGTGTGTCCAACGCAATAAGCCGCTCCATTGTTTCGTTGGTATTTTAGGGCCCGTCAACTACAAAGATCATTCTAGCTCCGCCCACTGCGTAGTTCGAATACAGAGACTGCACCGACACTACACTAATGTGTTCCCCAGCCGCCACCCATGTCATTACTAGCTGGGGTTGCGTTGCTTAACTTCTGTGATCAGACGAGAACTGGAGGGTCCAACCCAATGTAACTTTAGGTGCAACCGGCCGCTCCCTTCTTTGAGGACTATAATGTACCCTTTTATGTGGAATGCAATGTCTGGGTGTAGGAGCTCCTCCTGGTGGCGGTAAGGGAAATTGCTGCCGCGAATAAGCTTACTCTCACTAATGAGAAAACGATCGAGTATACAAGGTCACCCCTGTCCGAGGGTTGCCTATTAGTTCCTAGGAGTGTCCTAAACAAAAGATTTCCGGAGGTGGCCAAAAATCGTGGTGAGGGGTTGCCGTGCCACCTGTCCTTTCACGAAAGCTGACAACTCTTATCGGATAGAATCAGGTAGTGCTCACAATCGATAGTGTGCTCACAAAAGTGTTACCGATATTGGCCTGAAAGGAGTTCAGAGGGAACCGGAAGTGTGATATGGTTGTGAGAAGCGGTAAGTTTGTATTCAACTCCCAGGTCTATTCAACTCTAACGTAGTGTATGTTAATAGCTGACGTGCTCTTTATTATTATAAGAACACGTGTTTTCCGGTTTTTAACTTTCCATTTCCGGAAAGCTTATTCTAATCTGTCTGTTAGGACGATGCCAATCTCACATCGTAAAATTTCCCCCCTCATGTCCGTTTCAGATAATATCCGCCTCCGTGGCGCTGGAGCTAGCACGCTCGATTACTGCGTCGATGGTTCCAGGTTCGATACTGGATCTAGGTGGGGTGACATCTTTCGGGCGAGAGAGAGGCCCCGAGGACTCCTTAATTCAGATGAGAAGTAAAACTGATGTCCTGCGTGGTGTACGATGTCACCACTGCATGGAAAAGAGCCCTCTCTATTATGCAATGCGTTGCAACTTCGAACGCATATCTCGCCTATGGCAGAGTCTGGTACCCATCTAGTCTCTCTGAATGGATGCAAGTTGGACGGTGTTTATCCGCAGTCGGCTGCCGACCAAAGCAGCAAACTCCTATGCGTATTTATCATCGGCCTACTGTTCGTTGAGAAACCCACCTTGTTAGCGCACTCTAATTTAATTGCGTCAGTGGTTCTAGGTTCGATTCTGGACCGAGGTGGGTTGACTTATTTCGGGCGGGACGAGAGAGAGGCACCGAGTGCGCCGCCTTCTTTCGGATGAGAAGTAAAACCGAGGTCCCATGTGGTGTGGAATGGCCTTTGCACGTAAAAGAACCCACTCTACTGTACAGCGGGTAGAAAACGCAAAATTCCCAGGTGTAGGAGCTCGCCCCCTCCCCTCTCCGGCGTCGGTGGAGAGCCCCACGAACGGTCAACCTACGACATATAAACATAGGGGTTGAAGCCGTGGTCGGCAACCGGCTGTGGAGAAGCACTGTTCAATAAATATATCACCCTAGTGTCCATTCAGAGGGAGCGGAGCGGCTTATTGTTTACGACACACCAGTTCTAATCTGATCACTTAAGTTAAGCAACGCACCCCCAGCTAGTACTGCATCGTTGGCCGTTTGTGAAAACTGGGTACTGCTAATACCAAAAAATCGTCGCATTAGTTTAGTGTCTGTTCCGTCTCTGCATTAGAACTACGCAGCGGACGGGGCTCTAGTGACCTTGTAGTTGTAAGGGCCTAAAACACCAACAAAACAAAAAACGGATAATGAATAAGTAATCAGTACCAGTTAGCTGTTATTGTTTGGACGAATGTACAGGTAGGCCTATGGACTTGTTTGCGCACCTGAAGAAACACTGCCGTGGCAGGTTTGTGTTTGTTTGTTGAAATGTTTGATCCTAAACAAATAAATAAATAATGTGGTTATTGAAATCGCGAGCAATGATGATGCCTATGCGACAACCGCTTGATCCGTTCGTTCCCATTCGCGCGCAACCTGTTTGTCATTCGTAATGACGTCGCCAGACACTTGCTGTGACGGGTTTAGTGGCTCAAGGGAGCCGGCTCAGAAACTTGCAGCAGACGAAAATTGTACTACTGACCCTTTTCACGCCTATGGCAGGGTGGCCCTGAGGCCTCCCTGGTTTCCGGTATGGAAGCCGGAAGTGATCCAACAGCCACGAGGTCAACGTTAGCCAACTACCAAATGCACGTCAACGAGTGCACTACCCTCTATTAAGGGAAAATGGAATAAACGTGTTCAGCGTTTCCCTAATTTAAAGGGGAGGATGATCCACGACCCTGCCACCCGCCTGTGGCATGGGTTTGGTCGGGTACCTATGTGCCTCTGAATGGACACATGGGCATTCTGCTGCGCAGCTGGCCTACCGTTCGCCGGGGTACTTTACGCCAGAAGGGAGCTCCTACTACCGGATAGAGAAAGTTCATTTCCGTGCAGTGGTGACATCGTGCGCACCACACGTCAGGGCACCGGCTTTACTCTCAATCCGACGCATACCGCGGACTTGGGACCTCTTTCCCGCTCTCGACCGAAAGACGCCAGCCCAACGCATCGAACCTGGAACCACTGACGCAGTAGTCGAGCGCACTACCTCCTGCGCCACCGAGGCGAGGGATTTCGAATCGGGATGTACAGTATGACTTAAAATTGACCTATGCTACTATTTGGGGAGGGGGGTCGACACCGCAGGGTGCCTAATTGGTTTCATTAGATGCGTGTCTGGCCCGGAAACGTAATGAAAAAAATGTTTTGGGATGTTGAACTTCTGGAGTCACTGTATGACCCTATTTTCACCAAATGTACGGTTTTCAAGTGAATGTAACCTTTATTGTCGGAATTTGGAGTTAAGGGGGTTAAAGGGTCAAGAGGAAAATTTGGGATATAACTCGGAAGTATCTTTGTGTGTTGTTATTCAGTTTCTCCCCTTTCCTTCAACCCTTTTTTTTTCCACATTTTGGGAGTTGAGTCCTAGAAATGTCTCGTGTTTATCGTTTCCCTTAAAGTAATTGCTTGCAAGTGCTTAGTTTCAGGTTCGACCATCGGCCATGTCGTAGCTGTGGCACACTAAGCTTGCAGATAACAATTAGTAGCTTTTTCTGCCTATGGCAGGGTCAGGTACAGTTTTGCCTCACTGGACACATGAGCGATCTGATGGACTTAGGTTTTCTACGCAGCCGGCTGCTGTCCAAATGCTACAACTCGTATGCTTATTTATCGTCGGCCTACTGCTCGTTGGGGCACTTCCCCGATGCCGGTTGTTGTTGTTTGTTGGTGTTTTAGGGCCCTTCAACTAAAAGGTCATTAGAGCCCCGCCGACAGTGTAGTTCGTATGCAGAGACTGCACAGACACTACACAAATGCGACGATTTTTGAGTATTAGCAGTGCCCAGTTTTTCCAAACGGCCACCCATGTGAGTACTAACTGGGATTGTGTTGCTTAACTTCAGTGATCAGACGAGAACTGGTGTGTCCAACACAATTCGCCGCTCTCCCCGATGACGGGGGCGAGCTCCAACGCCAAGAAACGCCACCTGAGACGACGGTTTTACTCCTCATGCAACGGAATGCCCACTCCAGGGCGCTCTTTGTAGGGCGAGAATAAAAGCCGGCGCACTGCAGTGCGGTATGTACGATGTCATCGCTACACGGAAAAGAACTTTCTCTACTATGCGACAAACGCAACTCCTAACCCCTTTTCCTCGCCTATGGCAAGGTCGGGTATCCTTCTGAATGGACACAAGGGTGATATATTGGAGTGAGTCTTTCCGCAGCCTGTTGCCGACCATAGCCACAACTCTTATGCTTATTTATCATCGGCCTACTGTTCGTTGGGGCACTTCACTGATGCCTGGGGTGGGGGGGGGGCGAACTCCAACATTTTCGTTTCTTTGGTGTTTTAGGGCCCTTCAACTACAAGTTCATAAGAGCCCGACGAGCTCCCACACCAGGCAATTTTGCGTCATATACTCGTTGCATAATAGAGGGGGTTCTTTTGCTTGCCAATGCCGTCTTACACCACACGGGACCAGGGGTTTACTTCTCAGCAACAAAGGCCCACTCGGGACCCCTCTCTCTCTCGCCCGAAAGAAGTCAATCCACCTTTGGTCCAGGGTGGATCCTGGGTCCACTAAGGCAGTCCTCGAGCACACAAACTTCTGCGCCACCGAGGTGGGTAAAGAGGTTACAAATAACTATGCTTAATACTTACCATAGTCCACAAACAGGTTAGTAGTGAGATGATGAATAATTGCAGTTGACCTTCGCTGACCCCTTTTTCCCCATTTTCATGATGACGTTCGCGTGCCCCAGGACGTGCAGGAATGTTGTGTAAGAAAAATGATTATTAATATCTTTATTCATCACGATGTTTTCGTCTGACCGCATGAACTTCACCCTCTATAATAATCGTTAGTAGAAGGTAAAATCGCCAAAATCAGGACACGGGTACTGCGTTGGCCTTAACATTCGGCAACCTTCAGTACTTCCGACGTATCCTGAAGCCAAAGTTATGGTGTTGTTACGCAGTAGCGGATATTGTTTCTCTTTATGGTGTTGTGCGCCTACCAGTGTGCTTGTTTGTGTCTGTGGAGCATCTTTTTTCCTCCTTCCAAAAGGGCCAGTGAGAGGTCGAGGTAGGGGAATTGGTCACCGATTAACATCAGCCTTTCAGGTGCTGTGAGGGGTCATGTATCGTCTCCTCGAACTTGGTGATTAGGTAAGAGCACGCAACTTGAAAGTATTGTTGTTTGTAATCTAAGTGAACTTTCTTTCTCTTGAACTGAGAGTTTCCGCCTATTAAAGGTGTTGTGTATGCATCCGTCCTGCTGCTGGCACCGGAATACACTGGCAAGCCGTTTAACTAATTTTTTCGTTGCCGGCTGTTACCGACTTGATAACTTCCAGAGAGAGCCCTAGTCCCCCTCCTGGAGTAAAAAAATTCTCTTCGAACCTCATTTATGGAACATCTCGGAAGCGGCGAGTTGCGTTGGACACACCAGTTCTCGTCTGATCACTGAAGTTAAGCAACGCAAGCCCAGTTAGTACTGACATGGGTGGTCGTTCGGGAAAGCTGGGTACTGCTAATACCCAATAATCGTCGCATTAGTGTAGTGTCTGTGCAGTATATGCATCAGACCTACACAGTGGACGTGTCTCTAATGACCTCGTAGTTGACGGGACCTTAAACTCCAACAAACAAACAAACAATGGAACATCTCCGAAGCACGTTACTCATTGTCTCCAACGTGGGAAATGTTCTCTGCACTCCTATGCCTGTATAGCATTGGTATGAACCCTATGCTAGGGGACGATCTCTTGTCAGGGTTCCCCGATTGCGTCAGTGGTTCCCAGACTCGATACTGGGTCACGGTAGGTTGCTTTCTTTCGGATGAGGTAGGTCCTGAGTGTCCCTTCCGTTGCATGAAAAATAAAGCCGGTGCCCTACGGTGTGGTGCATACCATGTCACCCCCGAACAGAGAAGGAACCCTTTCTACATAGTAAGGTGTAGATGGACAAAATACCTAGGTGTAGGAGCTGTAGGAGCCCCCCCCTGGTGTCGCTGGAGGAAAAGTGACCGAATGATACTTGGAAAGAAATGCTGCTATTGGAAATGCTACGTGGGAAAGAAATGTTACTATTGAAGGGGTTGGACCATTAGGTGGGCAGCCGGCTACACAAAAATAAGGACCACAAATTTGCTCTTGTGTTTAGGACTTCAGCGAGGTTCAATGAGTGCCTGACCCTGCCACAGGCGAGAAAAGGGGCTGGAATGCAATATAGGAGCTACTAGTTCTTTTCCCTTCTATGGCATGGCCGGGTACCAATCTTTTCCCTTCTGAGTGAGCACATGGGTGATCTATTGGACAGTGTTTTTCCGCAGCCGGCTGCGGACCAAAGCTGCAACCCCAATGCTTATTTGTCTACCGTTGGCTGGGGTGCATCACGGACGCCAGGGGGGGGGGGCGAGCTCCTACACCTGGAAATATTCCTTATCTACCCGTTGCATAGTAGCAACGAACAGTAGGCCGACGGTAAGTTAGCATGGGGGTTGCACTGGCGTTGCACATCATCCTGGTGTCCATTTAGTGGGACAGTATGGGTGTCTTACCCTGTTATAAGCGGGGGGGGGGGGCGGAAATGTTACGAGTTGGTTTGCTACTAGGGAGGGTTCTTTTTACTTGGAAATGAATTGTACACCACACAGGACCACTATTCCTTTGTTCGTTGGTGTTTAAGGTCCCGTCAACTACAAGGTCATTAGAGACCCGTCCATTGCGTAGTTCTAATGCATAGACTGCACAGACACTACACTAAGGCGACGATTATTGGGTATTAGCAGTACCCAGCTTTCCCGAGCGACCACCCATGTCAGTACTAACTGGGCTTGCGTTGCTTAACTTCAGTGATCAGACGAGAACTGGTGTGTCCAACGCAACTCGCCGCTCCCCTACTATTCCTGGTCGTCAGATGGAAGACACTCGAAAGAAACCAACCCACCTCAATCCAGTACCGAACCTAGAACCACGGATGCTCTAATCGGGCAGGATACTCCCAGCGCCACCAAGGCTGCTAGGAAAGGGGCTGGAATGATGTTTGCCTAATAACATTACGTAATTTGGTTTCTGGGACTGCAAAGTAGCGGTTGTTTGTTGGGGCACTTCAGGGACGCTGAGGGAGTGTTACTTTATCATAAGCTTTCTCGAAATCAATGATAACAGCGTGGACTCTCACTCTTTGCTGCTCTGTATTCGGTTAGTATCAAATATAATTTTTTTTATAGAATTAAATATGCGTAGAGACAGTGTCGAAATGGCGCACCTGTTTTTCTTGCCCACAGGCTCTGCTTCCTGTTAATTTAAAATCTCCCCAGGATTGAGAAAGTTGTTGTTGAATGGAGCTTATTTTTTCCTGTAATTGTCCGTCAGCCAATGATTAAGTTGCGGAAGTTGACCCGTCAGATTTCTGAAAACAAGAATTAGGATTAATTTTTAGTGCGCAAACATTAATTTGTGTGGCTCTGCCACAAGCGGCGTTTGCAGGGCTGTGCCGTAATTGTTGACCTTGAAATTTGACACCCCATTCCCCCCAAATCTTCATCTCATGGCCATTGGACTATTAATCGTAACTCGTAGTTTCTCGAATCGATTTGCACCAGTTCTCGTTTGATCACTGAAGTTAAGCAACGCAACCACCGCTAGTACTGACATGGGTGGTGGCTTGAGAAAACTGGGTACCACTAGCACCAAAATATCTTCGCATTAGTGTAGTGTCTGTGCAGTCTCTGTATTAGAACTACGCAGTGGACGGGGCTCTGATGAACCTGTAGTTGAAGGGCCCTACAACACCAACGAAACGAAAAAGCTGCATACTCTTCAACCGACCCTGTTTTCCATCATTAGTCTTGCCTGTTAGACGGTATTCTTAGGCAGCCGGTTGCCAACCTAACGCTTCATTCTCTGCGGATAATGGGGCTTTAATGACCTTGTAGTTGAAGGGCCCTAAAACACCCTTTCCTTTTTTGATGGGGAGCGGCTTATTGCGTTGGGCTCACCAGTTCTCATCTGATCACTGAAGTTAAGCAATGCAACCTCATCTAGTACTATGATGGGTGGCCGCCTGGGAAAACTGGGTACCGCTAGTACCCAAAACTCGTCGCATTAGGGTAGTATTTATGCGGTCTCTGCATTAGAACTACGCAGTGGATGGGGCTCGAATGACCTTGTAGTTGAAGGGCCCTAAAACACCAGCAAAACCAAAACCAAATGCATATGGTATCGATTGTGCGGGCCTCAATTCTAGGCTTCAAGGACCACGGGCCACCATTTTGACTCTCCTGCTTTCAACCTAGACGCCGGCATTGGAATTACCAAATATTACTCCATACCTAGCAGACCAATGCCAGTTGGGGAAACGGCAGGCAACTGAGGCCCAGGGCACACTGAAGTGACTGTACACACGTATACAACCGTGACACCGAATTGTTTGCGTTTACAGTGTAGAGTGGCGGACAGTTACACTACTGTCTTTCCTCATCCTTCCTTCCAATTAGGGCCTGTACTAGAAGCTGCCAAGGGCCGAGCTAATGGACTTGCACGGACTTGTATTTCTCATCACTGTATGAAATGAATAAGGACCTGCAACTTGTATGTGCTGTATGTTCCTACGACCCGGAAAGCTCAAGATGAGACCCAGAGCGATATTACCAGTGCAGGAACTGCACACCACCGTCCTCAGTCATTGCACGGGAAGGCGAGGGAAAGAGAGGCCTGAAGTTTGCCTGCCGTCACCTGGGACGCAGAACACCGCATCCCGACGTGGGGTATGGAGCCTGTCACCACTGCATGGAAAGGAACCCTTTCTACATAAAATGAAATATACGTGTAAATGGGCAAAATTCTTGAATGTAGGACCTCTGGGGCTCTCCAGGCGTCACTAACGAAGTTATCTCCAAGCTGAAAATAGATCGACGTTAAATGAGCAAGGGTTACAGGCATTAGGTTGGTAGCCAGCCGCGTAAAATATTCCACGCAGCAGGTTGCCCGGAAAAACGAAATAATGATGATATTGAAGTGTAATTGTTCACGGGAGGAATGTGGCCCGTCATCGCCTCACACTGTTCATTTTGGCCTGAGGGCTAAAAGAGGTTGATGACCCTTGATTAAAGGTGCTATAATAAGTCATGTGACTTCTTCTGTTAAAACGTCGTTCTTGACGGGGGTGGCAAGAAAATCTGTGACATAACAATGGCTTGCGTCCATCCTGCAGTCTCAGATGTCATGGGACAGGGCGTTAAGGAAAAGTCTTAGAAAGACTCCAGGAAGAGGTGACGTTTCTTTGTCTGAACTTTACTAACTTCCTGCATCCTAGCAGGTGTGGTGGCTAGGCAGGGCAGTATATTGTCCTGGGAGTGTGTGCGAGTAAACATGTCTGGTAGCGCCCTCTGTTTGTTAGTTTAGATGTGACCCAGAGTGACAATAAATAAGCAGAAACGTGCTCCACCACTGGTTCCAGGTTCGATACTGAAACAAGACGGCTTGGCTTCTTTCTGGCGAGAGGTAAGGGTCTCAGTGCGCTTTCCGTCAGATGGGAAGTAAAGCCTGTGCCGTACCGTGTGGTGTGCGTGGTCACCATTTCAGGAGAAAGAACCCCCGCTGCATGAGGTTGTCAGCCGGCTGCTTAAAAATACGGCCGAATAGATTGCTCGTGGGACAAATGGGTACCCGAACCTGCTATAGGCGGGACAAGATGCTGCTGATGAAATGGTCAGATGCCTCAACCACCAAGTTTGTAAGCCCGCCCTGGTGGTGAACCCCAACCCCTCCTGCAGTGGTCTAGCGTTGGACATGCCAATATCACATGCCTGACATCCATAAAAAAGGTACTGACTAAGACTTATGGTACTGTACCTTGGAGCACCACAACTTGCCCTTGGGAGCACTAGTAGAGAGATTCAAAACCAAAGCGTGCGGCTTCCTCCCTCACAGGGACGCCGCGAGGGGGGGGGGGGGGCAAAAAGGTTAACAAAGCATTTTTGTGGCGTTGATGTTTTAGGGCCCTTTCAACTACAACGGTCATTAGAGCCTCGTCCACTGAGTATTTCTAATGCAGAGTCTGCGCAGTCACTACGCTGTTACGATGATTTTTGGGTATTAGCAATATCCAGTTTTCCCAAGCAGTCACCCATGCTAGTATTATGTGGGACTGCGTTGTTTAACTTTACTGATCAGACGAGAACTGGTCTGTCCAACGCAATACATCCGCCCCCCACAACAAAGCGTCTTGAAGTCGCTGGGGGCAAGCCACGTTCGGGAACCTCTGAACTAGAGATTAGCTCCAGATGTCTGGAATATCCAGTACTTCCGCTAATCTCTGATTAAATATCCTCCCGCCAGCAACCCTTTAATCTCACCTTTGGCAGAGTTCTGATCCTCTCCATTCCCTTCTCTTTCTCATCAGTCCACTGCACACAGTGCCGAGTTTATCCGCATAGTCTGCTCCAGTGTTTGCATAGTGCCTTCTGTTTTGCAAATAATTTGTCATAACGGCGTCAGATTCCATAATCTGTGAACTTGTCTACCGATGGCCTAATTTGTGCTCAGGTGGCCATGGAAAATTACCGACTACATACTGTACTTATGTTTTTGAAAATTACCTGCGTTCTGTTAGTCTACCAGTTACTGGTTAGTCATTAATGTTCCTATAATTACTTAACAAAACAGGACGATAAGCATAATTTAAGAAATTCTGCTAAAAATTTAATAACCGCTGGCGCGTAACCGTGATGACTGATCATAAAGTGCAGTGTGTAAACGAGGCGATGTCATTTAGGTGTTCGTAGATTTTCAACTAATGCCTGGTGCCGTATACCCACGCGCTAACGCTATTAGCGTTGAATGAAACGACACAGCACAAAAAAATGGGGACGTCACACTGCTACTTGGGGTGCCACAGAGCAGCTATGCGTGACGGTAGTTGAGTTGACAGGTGGTCAACTCACATAGCGTCCCGCAAGTTACGCTACGTTCTGATTGGCTGGCAGTTGAGCTGTCTGCTTGAAAAATGGCGGAGGATAAGATGAGACATGGCGGCGGCGTGACGTGACTCCAAATAAAGCGCTACACTTAAGGAATTGCGTTAGCGTTGCGTCATAACGCACTCGCACAAAACGTCATCAAAATGTCATCAGTGTCGACGGGATTAGCGTTAAAGTGTGGTGATACGGAACTAGGCATAAGGCAAGGCGCAAAATGAGACGCAGGGTGTAGCTGCCCTGCGAAATTCTGCTAGCAGGCAATCTTCGCACCGCTTTTTGTTAGGCCATGCGCAAAATGAGACGCACTTTCCTCAGGTGACGCAGGATGACTCACCATAACTTTCTGTGGCTCACTTGCCGTTGGCCATCTTGCATGGACTGAACAGGTTTGACAAACCTCCCAAAAGACTGATGGGCTAGAGCTGTAGTTCTCAGAAAAGACTCAGGTTTGAGAATGTCCTTTCGGGACATTCTTGTCGAGGGACATCACTTCCTGGACCACCGTGAGTGACATCACTTCCTGGACCACCGTGAGCGACATCACTTCCTGGACCACCGTGAGCGACATGCAGACTCCTTTTTTTCAATATTTCGGTACGTAGTGCGATTGTTGTCGGTAATAGTTCTACCTCCATGGTGGTTTCAGAATGACCAACGTGTGGGCAAAATTTTGAGTGTGTAGCCACACAATTTGTGTCGGTCATGTTGGTCAGTCTTTGCAAATCGTGCAGGACAATGACCAAACGTTACGTGTATACCAGGCTTTAGACGGTGAGTGGCGTATTGCGTTGGACACACCAGTTCTCTTCTGATCACTGAAGTTAGACAACGCAACCCCAGTTAGTACTGACATGGGTGGCTGCTTGGGAAAACTGGGTAATACTAATACCCAGGAATCGTCGCATTAGTGTCTGTCAAGTCTCTGCGAAGTCTCTGCATTACAACTGCGCAGTGAACGGGGCTCCAATGACCTTTGTAGTTGAAGGGCCCTAAAACACCATCAAATCAGGCTTTAGATTTGACCATGTCTTACCGAAGTCTCTGCATTACAACTGCGCAGTGAACGGGGCTCTAATGACCTTGTAGTTGAAGGGCCCTAAAACACCAACAAACAACAACATCGTTCTACAATGTTTACTTAAGTGATGCTGTCTGACGGTGAGTCATCCATTTTAGTCAGTGTTTTGTCTCTGCCGCCCTGAACATCTGCCCTTGTGTGTTTTATTCATGTTTTTCACCGTCTGCAAAATAAAAAACAGTCTGTTCAGCCTACTGATGCATTGATAGTAACCAAGGAGGCGGCTACAGATCGCAAGTAGCGAACAAAATGTAATATTTGTAAAGCGTTTCTAAGTGCTGTTCAGACAACCATTTTTATCACTCTGCGCCGTGTAGTCGAGCTCGTATCCGGGAAAGTTTTTCTTTTTTTAAATCAATTTTTTTCTTAATTTTTATCAGCAATATGAAATATGACCCGCCTCGGTGGCACAGGAGGTAGCATACTCGATTATTGCGTCAGTGGTTCCAATTTCGATGCTGGATCGAGGTGGTTTGGCTTCTTTCAGGCGAGAGAAACTCCAAGATCGCCTTCTGTTTTGTTTGTTGGTGTTTTAGGGCCCTTCAACTACAAGGTCATTAGAGCCCCGTCCACTGTGTAGTTCTGATGCAGAGACTGCACAGACCCTACACTAATGTGACAATTTTTGGATACTAGCGGTACCCAGTTTTCCCAAGCGGCCACCCATGTCAGTACTAGCTGGGGTTGCGTTGCTTAACTTCAGTGATCGGACGAGAACTGGTGTGTCCAACGCAATTCACCGCTCCCCATCGCCTTCTGTCGGATGGGTTGATTGATTTGTTGGTGTTTTAGGGTCTTTCAACTGCAAGGTCATTACAGCCCCGTCCACTGCATAATTCTAATGCAGAGACACTATTCTGTGAAGACGATTTTTGGGTTATTAGCAGTACCCATTGTTCCCGTTTTGTCTGTTCGTTGGTATTTTAGGGCCCTTCAATAGTAAGGTCATTGTGCACTGAGTAGTTCTAATGCAGAGACTTCACAGACACTACACTAATGCGATGAATTTTGGGTAATAGTTTGCTGGATATATAAAAGGGCTTCGCGCGTAACGTCTCGGGAACATTTTAGAATTGCGCATGCGTCAGCTATCCCGTCGGGCAGAACCACTGCACGATGCTCCGAGCGAGTGAGGCTTTGAGCGAGGCGACGTACGAGTGCGACGTGAGCGAGGCTCCGTTTTCGAACAATGCATGTTACGCAAAGCAGACGAATATCTTACTGCGCATGTGCAACATTCCAAAGTAAAATTAGAAACGAGTGTTTGAGCGTATGCTGAAGTAATCATGCGTTCTACATAGGTTTAAACGAACGTTATGATAAAATGGCGGACCCATTCAAAATAACTAAAATTACTTCGAAAGGAACCAAGTTTCATGTTCCAGCCAATAGAGGGCAGGGCGTTAAAGATAACGTGTGGTTCCAGAGCACTCAAACTATGTTTTTCACAGAACCATACGTTCTTATGTGTTTTTATGTTGTATAACACACGTTCTATAACGGATCACTCAAGCTCTCTATTGTTAAGTTCAAATGTCTTCAATTTTCACCTAGATGGCAGAACATAAAAATCGTACGAAGTTATCTACGTATCCAGCAAACTCTTTTAGTACATCTATTCCTATGTAGATCCGTAGATAGGTACGTTATGAGCGTAGCACTTCAGAACGCGTATACCCATGCGCAAACGCTATTAGCTTTGAATCAGACGACACAGCACAAAGTGGTGACGTCACAACGCTACTTCGGGCGCCATAGAATAGCTATGCGGGACGCTATTTGAGTTGACCACCTGTCAACTCAAATAGCGTCCCGCAAGTCACGCTGCATTCTGATTGGCTGGCGGTTGAGCTGTCTGCTTTTGAAAGGTTGTATGTGACATGACTCCAATAAAAGCACCACTTATAAGGAATTGTGCTGGCGCTCCTTTCTAAAGCACTTGCACAAAACGTTGACAGCGTCAACGTAATTAGTGCTTAACTGTGGGGATATGGAACTAGGTATAAATTTGAATCTCTGACGTTGACTGACCTGCGTTGATGCGTAGAAGGAGGAGACAGTAGAGAGTTTTCGGGCTGTGTTGTTTTCTAACGTGCGCAGCATAAAGCAGATGGCAGCTAAACTGTGCAGACGCAAATACTTCGTGGGTAATCAAAGGAGTGTATTTTTGTGTACGATTTGCCCATCATACATGGTGGTGTACGAATTGTGCAGAAGATATGCCTGATAGTGGGCGTCAAGTTCCTGCTATCCATAAGTAGATGGCGCTCATCTAAAGTACATTAAGTTGGCAAACGTTAACATCAAATAATAGAAAGTTTTATTAGAGTTTTCTGGCTGCAGTTCTATCCGACGAACGCTACGCAATGCAGACGAATTTTCAACTGCGCAAACTCAGGTATGGCGTGTGTCTGCGCAGTTCAGGATTTGTCTGCATTGCATAGCATATGTCGGATAAAACCGCAGGCAGAAAACTCTCTATTTTAACGTCGACGGACACACGCAATAGCATACACAGACCACGTGACTAGCGTACGATTTTTTTTAAAAAAATTAGTTTTATTGCAGCGTTTCTGCAACGGCCCATACATGAGCGCCACCTAACGAGACACTTCCTCCACTATCACCCATTTTCATTTTATTTCTTAAGGCCGCCACACACCAAACTGATGTGTGTGTGCAAAAAAAAGGTTTTGCTCACACCAAAAATTTTAAGTGACGGTGGGAAGATATTTTATCACATCGGTGTGTCAGTTCGGACTGACGTCACTCCGAAGTGAGTGTGTGTGTGGTTGCTCACACCAGGACGTCACCATTTTTTGTCCTGTGTCGTCTGTTTCAACGGTAATAACGTTAGCACGTGGGTATACGGAACCTGGCATAAAAAATCGTATGCTGGTCACGTAGCTTGCGTACGTCTCGACGTGCTTGCGTTGACACAGCCAGAAAGCTCTAGTATAGTGGCAAGGATGATGTTGGAAACGAAGCGCACTAGTGAGCACGCAGAGGTTACAATACTTGAGGAACTGTTTAAACGGGAGTAACTTGTATCGCCCACATATAGGCAAAAGTCGGGCACGTAATGGTAAAACGCAGCATCCGGTTATAGGCACGGCGGATAGGAGACGGCTGAAGTATCGGGTGAATGGAAACATTTTTGCCCTAAAGACAACCGGGATCCGGAACGTTCGCCCCCGATATTTCACCCCCGACATTTCGCCCCTGGGTACTTTTCGCCCCCACACATTTCGCCCCTCGGACGTTTCGCCCCCGAACATTTTGCCCCTCGGATGTTTCGCCCCTGGGAGGGCAAATGGCCGTCTTTTTGTTATTTTTTGTTATTCCGTTTTAGGTAAGGTAAAAATCAAGGGCTAGTGCCAACTGACCCTTGAGTCAATGCCAGCCCTTGATTTTGACCTTATTTTGGCCGGTTTTTTTTTTTTGTTATTCCGTTTTTACCTAGAAAAACAGCATTGTTCGTTCGGACCTTTTTCTGAGTGTTTTAAGGAATAGGTTTGGTGAAAATTCAGCAATTTCGGCAAGAATGCTACGCATTGTGGAGGACATCAACGGTAGAAATTTAATAGACTTTCTGAAAGGCATAGCCTAAATATCTGGAAATTCATTTTACCATCTAATAAAAAAAAATGATATGAATTTAAAAAACCACTAGTGCCCTACAAATCGATGTGTTTTCGGATATAAGGTAGCGACACGCACATGCGCCAAATTTTACGTTGGTATTTTAAGCATCGACGCTGCCGCTATTTTTTTTAAGTACAATTTCGCAGACGAACATCACTTAAGACTTTGATGACGTAAATTTTACGTTTTAAGTTTGCGTTTACGTCGTTTACCGGCCATTTACCTTCCCAGGGGCGAAATGTGTGGGGGCGAAAGCTCCGGGAGCGAAAAGTACCCAGGGGCGAAATGGCGGGGGCGAAACTACCGTAAACCAAGACAACCACCAGTTTGGCTCTAGCGACGGAGGGCCGAAGCTGATGAAATAAATACACCGAGACACTGATCTTGGAGGCACTGTCACTTAGGTGGGCATGGGACGGCGAAGTGGCATCGAACGTCACTCCCAGAACTCATCGTAGGTGAAAGTGACCAGGGAGGCTGGAAAGCAGGAGAAAACGCGAGAACTTTTGCCTTTGCGGCATGCAATCTCATTCAAAGAGTGTCGTACCACTCACTCAATCTGGCTACTAGATGCTCAGAGGACAGGAGTAAGAGGGAAAGGTCGGGAGCCGCCGAGGCATGGGTAAAAAAGTTGTCATCCACATACGAGACTGGCTTCCAACCCAAACACAGAGGTGGGTGGTCTGCAGTTACCCAAGCGGACACCCATGTTAGTACTAGCTTGGGGTTGCGTTGCTTAACTTCCGTGATCAGAGGTGAACTGGTGAGTGCAACGCAATACTGCTTCTCCCCCGTGGGATGGGAAGTAAAACCGTGGCCCCCTGTTGTATACAATGTCATTTTCACGTGAAAGAACCCTCGCTACTAGGCAACGGATAGAGGAGGCAAAATTCCCAATGTCGGAGCTCGCTCTCTCCCATGGTCTTTTTCTTGGAACGAAAAAGAGCGGCGAATTGCGTTGCACAAACCAGTTCTCGTCTGATCACTGAAGTTAAGCAGCGCAACTCCAGCTAGTACTGATATGGGTGACTGCTTGGGAAAACTGGGTACTGCTAATACCCAAAAATCGTCGCATTAGTGTAGGGTCTGTGCAGTCTCTGCATAAGAACTATGCTGTGGACGGGGCTGTAATTACCTTTGTAGTTGAAGGGCCCTAAAACACCAACGAACAACAATTGTAACGCAAAACAGGAACAAAGTAATTGAACGGTCTAATCGAAAGCCCCAATGTATTGAGCCATCGCAACCCTTCCTACGCCTTAACGTCATGTCACAATGTTTACCGCTTATGGCATGGTCCTACCAGGTGTAAGAGCTCGCCCCGCCTGGCGTCGGTGCAGTTCTCGAACCAGCAGTAGACCGACGATAAATAAGCATAAAAGTTGCAGCTTTGATCGGTAGCCGACTTCGTTAAATTACAGCCCGACAAATCGACAGGGACGAAGGCTGGGGTCAAAAGAGAAACTGCCATAGGCGGGAAAAGGGGTTAGTTAGTTCGCTAGTCTACTTGGTTATGAAATTGATAAATTGAACAATTTGAAGAATTGAGTCTGTTTCACAACACCCGGTATGAAAGTGTCGGACAGCAGTTTTGTGTAATTATGTGTGATGCAACGTTGCATCTGTGACTCAGTAGTTATGTAATTAACTCGTGAATCACTGTAGCAGGATCGATCCTCACCGAGGATGGGGAGGAACTTTCGGTCGTAGGAGGGACAAGCCCAAATCCTCTTTCCTATGTTTGAGAAGTAAAGTTAGTGCCATACCGTGTGGTGTGCACGACGTCATTTCAGCACTGAAAAGAATCCTATTTTACATGGAATAAAACATACATGTAGATCGACAATTCCCAGGCGTGGGAGCTCGCCCCCCCCCGCTTCGGCGGAATGCCCTAACAATAAGTAAACATTAGGATTGCAGCATTGTTTTGGCAGCCGGTTGCGTAAAAGCAATTTTCAGGGGTCTGAAACCTGGTCCCCATCCACCCAACACACCATCATATCCCTCCATACAATCTTCTGCCACGTCTGCATTTTTTCCCCAGCCCCAGGTACTTCCAATAAGTTTCATCCCCGTAATTGACCTAACCAGCTCCACCCCGCCTCTTCTACACCTCTGCAATATCTCTACTCCCAGGCTGCTCATTCCTAATTCTGCCTCTTTCTAATTTCATTGCTCCGAAGTTTTACCCAACACTGTTTTGCATATAGCAGAGAGGGCCTAACCATTGCCCTGTAGAACTCCCCCTTCAACTTTATTGGGACCCTCTGATCACACAGGACTCCACATGTCGTTCTCCACTGTATACACAGCGCCTGTATTGCGTTGGACACAGCAGTTCTCGCCTGGCCACCGAACTTAAACAAGGCAACCCCAGCTTGGGAACACTGGATACTGCTAATGCCCAAATCGTCGCAACAGCGTAGTGTCTTTGCAGACTCTGCATTAGAACTATGCAGTGGACGGGGCTCTATTGACCAACGAACCAAAATCCACTATATCCACACAATATTGATTCCATAGGTCACATCCGAATCTATTTGACCATTGGTGAGGAACACTGATCCTAGGTACAACTTTTTGGGACCCTCCTAAGGGGAGCGTCTTATTGCTTTGAACGCACCAGTTTCTTCTGATCACTGAAGTTAAGCAACGCAATCCCAGCTCGTATGGACATAGGTGGCCGCTTGGGAAAACTGGTTACTGCTAATACCCAAAAATCGTCGCAGTAGTGTAGTGTGTGTGCGGTCTCTGCATTATAACTACGCAGTGGATGGGGCTCTAATGACCTTGCAGTGGAAGGGCCCTAAAACACCCACGAACCAAAAGGGACCCCTGCCCCCTTCACGCAGGACTCAAAATGCCGTTCTCCACCACATCCACCCAACGTTGATTCTTTTGGGTCATATCCCAATCTATTTGCCTGTTGGTCTGGAACACTGATCCTAGGTACTTAGGTTAGTAGAATAATATAAACAGTAGGTGAAGATGGAGGCTTGATTTGTTATTTTTCTCCCGAACCAACTAATAAAATGGATTCGGATAATAGGAGTGTGAATAGGGTACGAATCCCCTATCGACTTGAGGCACTAGACAGTAAATGATGTTCGGTTATTTACCTACCTCATAGTTTTTCTTTCTCTTTCATTTACTGCATGTTAGCACCTGTTAGACAATTTACTGATGAAGAGAGACCCTACATGAGGAAATAAAGAGGTGAATCATTCATGTCTATTAGTACAAATGAAACCGTTGAACAGTTGCGAGATTGAATTACAGCATAGTAAAATGTACTTTTTGACACGTAGAGTTATGCGTAGACTCATTCAACACCGTTGAATGAGGTTTGGAAGTCGGTGCCAATACCTGCCATTCTTTACTTGATAGAATTGTTATTCCACTAACTGTCATCGAATCTGACACAAAAAAGAATTCAGCAAGTCATTTTATAATAATTTCATCATTCAATTCAAAGGCTATGTTGAAACAGATTTTAAAAAACACCTGGTATGAAACAAAGCAACTTGATGACCAACTTTTCAGAAATTTGAAAATAAACCTCGAACTGACCCAAGAGAGCACAAAAACCGTAATTTGAAACTCTGGAATTTCCACCATAACACTGATATTTCACGAGATTTCATATCGTGAAGTTATTACTGCGGTTTGTAATGTTCTGCCTCTTCTCTCATAGAGATCGCTGTCTCAGTTTTCCACTGTACACGAGGAATTTAGCCCGTCTTCAAAAATGTGCT
Source organism: Trigoniulus corallinus (assembly GCA_013389805.1). Taxonomy (NCBI): domain Eukaryota; kingdom Metazoa; phylum Arthropoda; class Diplopoda; order Spirobolida; family Trigoniulidae; genus Trigoniulus; species Trigoniulus corallinus. Next base: position 5,304,614 of record JAAFCE010005724.1, read on the forward strand.
CTACTCGTTCATACCGGTATTACATACCCGTGAAAAGCTCATAGCCATCGTCTCTTTGTCACGAGATAGTATACTCCAACCATGAGGTAGTGGTTTGAGGTTCGATAATGGATCGCAGAAAGTTTGGCTTCTTTTGGGTGAGAGAGAGAGAGAGAAAAAACCCCAGTGCCCCTTCCGTCGGATGCGAAGCATAGCCTACACCTGCACGGAAAAGAACCCTTACTACATGTATTTTTAGGCAAAATTGTCAGGTGTAGGAACTCGCCGCTCCACTGACGTCGGTGGAGTGTACTCGATCCACCGCTAAGCAGGGAAAGGGTTGTAAGTACAGTAAAACCCCAATTATCCGGCATCCTTGGGACCAACCATGTGCCGGACAACTGAATTTTCTGGATAACTGAAACACTCGTATATTGAAGGGTGTATCAAATGTACAGTGACTCAAAAAGGATGAATACCCCATCCGTTTACTACAAAATGAGCCAAAAATCCACATTGTTTGCAACTTTTTTTTAAGAACACATCAACAAATGCACCTACTATACATGACTTTTCCACTTACAACACCGTAGTATATTTCACTAACAGTTTTGTTTTTACAAGTAAAATATTCGAAATATTCTATGAAAAATTAGTATTGAAAGGTGTGAATACAGGCGAAGTTATTTATTTGATTCAAAATCATGTCACTTTTGCTCAATTCCCCACCTTTTGTCCTCCTCATCATACTGTAACTATTTCATGGTCTTTGAGCATAAAAAATCGTTAGAAAGGTTTTGATACAAAGTTATTAATGGTGAGCCTATTCACAGGCAATGAGATTGAGCTACCTGTTTCGGCGGTGCCAGGGTGAACTTTTGGGGGCCATGTCCAAAATATTTTGCAGGTCCTTCTGTAGGAAAAAAATATTTTACATTTTGTTACATTTTCATAAAGCCCGTGCTACATTGTTTGTTGGTGTTTAAGGTCCCGTCAACTACAAGGTCATTAGAGACCCGTCCACTGCATAGTTCTACTGCATGGACTGCACAGACACTACACTAATGCGACGATTATTGGGTATTAGCAGTACCCAGCTTTCCCGAGCGACCACCCATGTCAGTACTAACTGGGCTTGCGTTGCTTAACTTCAGTGATCAGACGAGAACTGGTGTGTCCAATGCAACTCACTGCTCCCGCCTGTGCTACAGAGAGCCATATAAGTGCATCAGTTGACATACTGTATATATTTTTTGAAAGGTAGTGATAAATTTTAAGTTTTGGCTCAATTTGTAGAAAAATTGATAAGGCATTCACAGTATTTCAAAGCAGTATTTGCATTTTGTACATCTTGATATAAGAGAAATCCAGTATGTTTAGTACTGTATGTTATTTTATTAATACTAAGAGCAGTCATATATGTGAACACATTATACAGAATCCATATTTTTGCAAGCATCTTGAATATCAGTTTGCTTCAATAATTTGCTTTGTCTTACTTTGTAATTGTATTGCATTGCAATATAATTGTAAAATGATTCCCATTTGATGTACCATTAATTTTATAATAGTTTGGAAACATTTATTGCCATATTGGAAAGGTAGGCCCAAAGATTTAATGTCTCCCTATGACGTAAGTGTACCATTTCTCATTGCCAGATAAATGGTAATACTGGATATCTGGATGCCGGATAATGGGGATTTTACTGTAATAGCAGTACCCATCTTGTCCCTCTGAATGGACACAATGGCGATATATTGGTCATAGTTTTTTTTGCAGCCGGTTGCCGGCCAAAGCTGCAATTCCTATGCTTATTTATGTCGGTCTACTGTCCATTTTGGGGGAATTCCACCGACGCCAGGGGGGGGCGTCATATATGTCATATAAAGAGCAGTCACATATGTGAACACATTATACAGAATCCATAGTTTTGGAAACATCTTGAATATCAGTTTGCTTTAATAATTTCATTTGTCTCACTTCATAAACGTATTGCATTGCAATATAATTGTAAAATGATTCCCACTTGATGTACCATGAATTTTATAATAGTTTGGAAACATTTATTGCCATATTGGAAAGGTAGGCCCAAAGATTTAATGTCTCCCTATGACGTAAGGGTACCATTTGTCATTGCTGGATAAATGGTAATGCTGGATATCTGGATGCTGGATAATGGGGGTTTTACTGCATTTCTATAAAAGTATGAATTGAAAAAAAAAGAAGTTAATTTTATTTCCTCCATTATCGTCTTTGATTTTTGAATGAAGGCGCCCTGAAGACCGCGGTCCATTCGAACCTTCTGTGCCATTGCCTGCTTGGGCGTCGTGATCCATTTTTGAACTGGTTGGTAACCGGCCTTTCAATAGGGGGAACATGTATTTACCTGTCGGTACTCCATATAAATTTGAGTTGAGGACCTGTGAATGATCAACCGACAAAATGAATAGGTGACTGAAACAGACATGGAAGAGATAACGTGAGTGAATGGGTTGATAACGACCGGTTTTAGATCAAGGGTCACACTGGTGTTCCGATCTTGAAGTAACCTGATGTGCCTGGGATTTGGCAGGACATCTAAGTATAATTCTGTGGTCCAACTGGTAACTTTTATATATGGAATAAACTATATTTATTTAACTAAGAATTGGTCCGCTTTTAGACCATAACTATTAACTAACACAGGAACCAAAATTTCTAACTCCTATCCGAAATCTAACCGATTTTCTAACTGACGTTCTCTTTTTCTAATTCATTCTCTTCACGTGCCAACCTGCACGTGACGGGTGGATGATGGGATATGCTCATCATGACGTACATATAACCAAAGAACAGGTACATTTACTTAACAGTACACTGTATGATGATGATTACGAGGGACCTGTTGAACAACAGGCATTTCTTCACTATCGTCCCCCTCTTTTTGAAACTAATTACACCAACAGGTCATATACGTGTTTCCGCTTTTGGTTTGCGTCGCTATTTCTCTAACCTGATGTTCTAAAACCATTATTGAAAAGTAAGATTTTTAATCGCATTGTTTTGAAAATGATAAAAGATGGTGGTTAATTGACCTGACCTGGCCTCTTTTGGTTTGCGATTGTCTTTGCTATAATTGTTGGTAAATTCCTGACGATTATTTCACGCAAGGCAGACAGATGCGTGCTGTTTGGCACCAAGCGTCAAATATAATTTATGTATCCACACGCACATACTCTTAAAACTACTCTCACTGCCTTGGTTATAAATGTCGAACTTTTCTATTTATGACATAAGTGAAATGCAAATGGCGACATAGAGTGACTTTTAGAACGACTGAATCGATATTTTGTTTATTGCGTTCTTTCTTATTTTTTTCAGACCTGATTCTGTAAATGAAAACCGTGCATTTCTGATGCAGTAGTGAATTGCGAAATATGTTATGTATACTATTAAATAGCAAGTTTAATATCCATTTTTCTTCGCTCCTTCAAAAGTATTTCGTATTTCCAGGTATTCATCATACATGCGAAAGACGGCGTAGAACTAACACTGAATCGAAATATCGGTATTTCACTTATCGATTTCCGTTTTTAGCAGTTTCTAAAAGCGAAACCGTTAAATGTGCAACTTTTCGACTGCAGTTATTCATCGAATGGAGTGGTGTGCTGTTCAAATCTGAAAAAATCTTAAATCTGAAAAAGTGTAGAATTCTTACGATATCTAGATCTAGGAAGCTACTTCATTTTGATTACTATATAGGTGGTGTTAGGGTTGAGAGAGTTTTGACCCATAATCGCCTTTGAATAATTTTAAATAGCCAAGGTAGGGGAGACCGGGGCAAGTTGACGATACTAAGAGTTTTCAAATTTTTTATTTTTCTTTCGAGATAAAATGTTTTACTGTTCTGAGATACTTAGAATGCTCCTTTGTTTATAATTTAGTGGTTTGAAGTGAAATATTTTTTGATATCTTCAAGGTGATTTTATAATTTTTAATGAACGATGTAAAATTCGTCATCTTGCGCCAGACCCGGGGCAAGATGACGGCCATTGGAAAGTAAAAGAAATTAGTAAATTCTCCGAATTCTATTATTGTGCCCTTATTTCTTTTATAGTAAAATAGGATTAGGCATTATTTATTACATTGATAAAGTTAAATGAACTAATATTTTTAATTTTTTTGTGAATAATAAAAACGCAGTAACACTAAAAGTTAAAATCGAAGTAAATAGTAAATCGAATTTATTGTCAACTTAAAAGTTAATGTTTCTAGTTAAAAATAATCAGAGGTAAGCTGTCCACCACAAAGAAGATGCCAGTTAACAGTGAGGGTCAAGATGGTGAGTTCGTCAACTTGCCCCAGTCATCTTGCCCCAGCAACAATTTTAAAATTTAAGTATTATAGCAATAAGTTTAAAAAATTATTTTAATCATGAATACTGAATATGAATAGCCAGTTGTCTAAGGTAGATGAAAATGCTATTAGATATTTCCATAGCTAACCTCTATATTAATTAAATCTTATTTCCAAAATTTGGTTTCATATAGCACACAGCAGGAAAACAATGAAACTCATGTAAATAATATAGTAATGGCAACAGTGCGTTGACAAAATGATTTTTTAGTATCTAGTCATGAGGAGTACTAGTAGCATTCGTATGATGCTGCTAACTATCAGGAAAATCGCTAATTAAGGCATTAGTCATCTTGCCCCGGTCTCCCCTACCTGGAAGGATCATATTAGTAAATTGGTTGGGAAGGCTGGTCAATTCCTCCGTGTGATTAGTAGGGTCCTTGGGGACAGTACAAGAGAGGTGAAAGAAAGAGCATATATTTCAATGGTGTGACCAATTTTGGAGTATGGTAGTCCAATTCTATTTCCTTTCAGGCAGGAATTATCTTGGGAGATTGAAAGGATACGGAGGAGGGCAGCAAGAATTGTACTCCACAGGTTTTCTCACAGGGATAGTGTCTGACATGATCAGGGAATTAGGGTGGTGAAACACTAAGCCAGCACCGTACATCTCACAGCATCAGTGTTTTTATCAGACTGCTGCTGTTGGGGTGTGATGGATCTCTGGTTGGATGTGTCCCCTCGCTAAGTACAAAGGGATAAAGGATCATTCGTATAAATTGTAGGAGATTAGGGCAGGCAGACAGACAGACCGACCCATATTACTGGTCTTTCTTACCAAGGACCATTCGGTAATGGAATAGCCTTGGAGAGGATAAAGTGGAGGGCCTCTTCAAAAGAAACTCTACCATTACTAGTGTTGTAGAGGGATCATGAGAATTTTAGCCTAGGGTTTTGGGAGCTTTATGGTAACGTATGTAGGAATGAGAGTTGGTCTCTCCACTGCCATATTGGCCAAATAATACTGCTTGCAGTGTAGTGAATTAGAATATAAAGGCCTCCATACACGATCAGTTTGGTGTGTTCACATCGATGTGACACACCAAACTGACGCGTGTGTGTAAAAACCGTTTAACGTGCAACTTTTAAAATGTAATACCATATTTATTCTGATTAACAGCGCCCTCTAATAAACGGCGCACTGTTTATTTTTATCTGCTATACACTGGATTACTTTCATGGGATGGCAAGTAAGCCAGGCAGCCATAACGGGACGAACCCTTAGGAGGCTGCCTGTGGGAGATGAGGAGGTAGGTGTAAGGACGAAGGAGAGGGGTAATTTGCAGCACCCAACGTTCCTTTACCAACCACCCATGTTGGTATTGATGTGGGCCTGTGCTGCTTAACTTCAGTGATCTCATGGGAACTGGTGTGTCCAACGCAAATTTATTAAAGGACCTGAATTCATCATCATACCATTATCCAGCCTGTGGCGGGGTCGGGTCTGTAGGTCCACTGAACATGCTCTGATTGGGGGCATGCCAGCCAGGCGTCTTTAACACAGGAATATTGGCTGCGTTGTCTATGGGCAGTTACGTACCGAGGGTATTCTGCACCTAAGGACAAAGACCGAAATTTGCGCCCTCTGGCACCCACTAAACTTATTGTGAATTAATATTTTGCGCATTTTTTGCACCCCTGTCTTCTGCTTGTTGTTGTTTGTGTTTGAGGGCCCTTGAAATACAAGGTCATTAGAGCCCCATCCACAGCATAGTTCGTATGGAGAGACTGCACAGACACTGCAATTTTAAGTAACCCGAGCGTGATATCTAGTTTATCGTCATGGGGGACATCACGGAAAAATGAAGGACATTAGGTTGAGGTGGTATAGACACGAAATAAGAAGAGAGGAGGAGTTCGTAAGGTGTACCTAGGGCAGGGGGAGACCAAAGCAGACGTGGGAGCAGGTTGTTTGGAAGGATATGGTAGTGTGGGGTGGAGGGGAACCTGTGGGGGGTGGTGCATAAAATTCAATAGCACTTGCACCTGACCCGCAGACAACTTTTTGTTTTTTTTTTCTTGTTATCGTGACCCATCTTCAAAAAAAGGTTCGCCACCACTACACTAATGGAACGATTTTCGGTTATTAGATAGTTAGGGCAAATGACGTAAACGTAAAACTGAGCATACTTAAAATTTTTTATGTTTACGTTTTACGTAGCTATAGTTAGGGCATGTCAATTTTAAGTCATGTTGCCCAACTGGTGCGCAACACTGTGGCACTTGCCAAATACTAGGGAGATTTAGTAGTAGGGAAAACGCACGCACTCATCAGCGTCAGAACACCACGTGATCAATGTACGATAAATTGTTAAAAATGAATTTTTGCACAACAATGTCACACAAACTCACGATTTAGCTATCGGCACCATCTAGTGATTTACAAAAGGAAGGGCGAAAAGCATGTCATTAGGGAGATTTAGCAATGCGTTTTTTGAAACGTACGTCACGGTTAGCAGACGAAAATGCAAACGCGCAGGCGCAAAGACCAGCTTGAGATACGGAGCACGTACAATTTGACGGACGATTTGCCTGACCTACGGAGGACCGTACGATTAAGCGTAGCAATTGATATAATGCTTTTCACGCAAATCACTAGGTGGCGCTCATTGCTCAATTGTAAGTTTGTGTGACATCGTTGAGCAAAAATTCGTTTTTAACAATTTATCGTATGTTGATCACGTGGTGTTCTGACGCTGAGGCAAGGCGCAAAATGAGGCCTCAGGGTGACGCAGTGTGACGCAGCCGTGCGAAATTCTACTAGCAGGCAATCACTGTTACGTTGAAAGTCATTTTAGTTGACGCAAATTGCAAACCAGTAAGTTGAAAAACTGCGATTCCATGTGTGGTGATTGCCTGCTAGCAGAATTTCGCAGGGCTGCGTTACGCTGCGTCACCCTGCGGCCTCATTTTGCGCCTTGCCTGATGCTTGCGTACGTTTTACCTACTACTAAATCTCCCTAGTATTTCAAAGACAAACAACCGGTAGAATGGAGGAAACATTTAAATTACATGTCAAGACATGTTTTTGGTGACAACACCCCAAAGATTGCTTTCAAAGTATGGGTTGACATTAAGTACCTCCTCAATTAAACAAATATCCAAAAAATGGAGTGAAATGTAAGCGTTTGAATTTCATCGCTTCACTCATTTAACATTCTATGCTAAATCCTATGGTCCTCCATAGGTCAGGAAATCCTACGTCCAATCCTACGTTCTCCATATCTGAAGCTGATTTTTGCACCTGTGCGTTTCCATTTTCGTCTGCTAACCGTGACGTACGTTTCAAAAAACGCATTGCTAAATCTCCCTAATGAATTACTCCAACAACCACGTTTGCTCTGCATGATACCTGTACTTCGTGGTGCAGCAGTATATTAGGGGCAGCCTATGTTTTCATGGCATATTCTAAACAGTTGAATCATTGATAGATACATTTCTGTTTGGGGACATGCTCAAATTCCTAAATGTCTGGAAATTCATTTCACCACCTAATAAAAAAAATTATATCAATAAAAAAAACCGCTAGTGCCCTGTAAATCGACGTGTTTTAGGCTATATTTTTACCGACTCCGTTTGATTTTTAAAATTCGGACTTAAGGTAGCGACACGTGCATGTGCCAAATTTTACGTTGTTCGTTTTTAAGCATCGACGCTGCCACTATTTTTTATGTACAGTTTAGCAGACGAACATTACGTAAAAGACTGACAATGTAAATAGAGAGTTTTCTGGTTGCGTTTCTATCCAACGTACACTACGCAATGCAGACGAATCATGAACTGCGCAGACGCATGCAGTGTCTGAGTTTGTGCAGTTGACAATTCGTCTGCGTTACGTAGCGTACATCGGATAGAACCGCAGCCAGAAAACTCACTAATTTTACGTTTTAAGTTTTACGTCTACTTTTACGTCGTTTGCCCTAACTATCTATTAGCAGTACCCAGTTTTCCCAAGCAGCCACCCATGTCAGTACTATCAGATGAGAACTGGTGTGTCCAACGCAATTCGCCACTCTTGTCTTCTGCGCCCGGGGATATCTGTTCCTTGCCGCCCACCTCTCGGTACGCCACTATCTATGGGGATGCCTTATTAAGGGTACTGAAATATAAACAGCGACCTCCAATAAACGGTGCAACAAAAAAAGCCTTTGAATAAATGCGTTGCTTAACCTTTTCACACCTATGGCACACCAAAGTTCTTCCAAGAATTCCACGGCACGTCAAGAGCTAAAATATATAGCAATGGCATAGCTAGGGTGGGGCCGCGTCCCACTCCGAGCGCCAGCAATTTAGGGGCGACCAAACTATGGTAGCTTCCTTTTTTTGTTCCTTGAGGAGGTGCAAAAAAATTTCAGCTTCGGAGCATCAAATTTTTCACCGCCCTGGACAACACATGGACTCCAATTTATTTTTTTAGCTTTAGGGCTTCTCATTTTTCACCACCCAGAGGAACATGATCTCCAGCTATGCCACTGATATATAGATATTAATTTAATAAACAAATTTTACAATAAATTTTAGAAGGCTAAATCGCGAATATTTCATTGCAAGTATTCTCGTTATTGTGTTTGATCTATCGAATCTATTGAAAAATTATTTAGTTAGAAGATTATCTTATTTGACTGTGTCACACCTGTATCGGCTCAAGGCACACCGGTTGCGGAGCACTGCACTGCAGTAGCGTGCATATACATAATTACCATAAATTGGAAAGGAATATTAATGAATAAATCGCCCTATGTCCATTCAGAGGGACAAATGGGTACCCGACCCTGCCATAGGCGGGAAAAGGGTTAGGAGTTGCTTTACTTCAAGGCAGTCATGGTATTATTCAAGTGCCGGCATAGAACGACTTACGGAATCAGCGCCGAATCGATATATCGATATATCTGATATCGCGTTCTTTTTTCGAATAATTCTAAAAGCGAAGCCGCTAACTGTCAAACTTCTTGAATGCAGGTGTGAGTCCAAAAGTAGTTGTGGGCATTCAATTTATTCGCAATTTAATAACAAATTTGTTTTCACACCTTGAAAAATATTTATTTGAACTTATCCACCATAGTATGCAAATGGCACAATACAACGTCGAATGAAGCCATATATCGATATTTTCATTATCGCGTTCCTTTTGAACCATTGATTCTAAAAGCAAAAACTGTTAAATGTTGTTTTTGAAATCAGTAGCAAGTGAATCAAAATACAATAGTGTGCGTAAGTTGCAATTTAAATTTCATATTTTTTCTTCCCTTGAAAGTATTTTATATTTGAAGGCGTTTATCTTACTTTTTTCTTCGTGTTGGCGAGGAAAATCCGTTCAAAGGAAGCTGCGTAATGAAACGCTCGTTCGTAGAAACGAACAAACGTTTGCCAACATTGACTGTGTAGGCAGACGATGTACTTAGGTTTTGACTAATAGGGTCACAGTTGATGTGATTACAGGTGGCATTATCGTTATGTGTTTGTTATTACATGATGTCATCATCACTCGTGTATGCCTTTCGCATTTGTATGATACTAAAACACATCTCTACTTCATTTTTATTCTTGGCTAGTTAGTGATGTACACAATCAAGTTGATACCGGTCTCGTGCTTGTCATGGAGGAAAAAGTGAAGGCAAATTCGTATTTGTTTCCCTTCCTTCTCGTTTACATAATATTCCAAACATTGATTAACGTCCGTGTGTGTTCCTGTTGTTTGAAAAAGATAGCGACATCGAGCATTCATTGAATGTGTTCGTTGTTCGAATTGGAATTGATGTTCTGAATTTCTCTTTGAGACTCCATTTGTCATCGGTGTTCGTGACGTTTTTTCTATCTCAGATATGTAAATATTTCAGATCGGGTTGAATCGGCAAGGTTTGCGTTTGTCACCTAGGTATCGTCTTGAATTTGATTTTGCGCTGGGAAAAGTAAAATCCTGAATTAGTGATTCGGAACAGATTTGAGCATAAACCTTCGTGAACGTGATTGGATTTTCTCAGTTCATATCTCGAAGAACAAACCACAAACGTATAAAAAAGGAACTGCTGGAATTTCAAGTTGCAATTATAAATCGATTTAGTACTTCTTTCTTAAAGGTAATATCTACCAGCTCTTTCTTTTTTTTTTAACTAGTTAATAACCAAGGTATGAGATTAGATGTGGTATAAGAAAGTTTGTTTGTTCTTCTGTCTCTGACTGGGTGAGTCGTTGCTCCCATAAATGAAGTGCCTTAGCATGTGTTAATGGAACTTGAAATCTGCACGTATCAATAGTGTGACTGACTCGAGCGTTTGTGATCGCACGTTCCATCGCGGCCAAGGTGCGGGTGGCTTCTTTCGGTAAGGGTAAGAGACGGAGATAGGTCCCAGGCGCGCTTTCCGTCGGATGAGAAGTAACGCCAGTGCCCTACCGTGTGGTGTTTCCGAAATCACCACTGCACCGAAAGGCCTTGAAGCTTGTAGGTCGGTAAAATTCCCAACTGCAGGAACTCGCTTCTCCCGGGCCGTGGTGAACGAAGTTAACTCTAGACGAAAGAAATAATGGTCGGCATCAGTCGGCTGCATAAACATATCGCTCAGCTGACCACTCCGAGCTTTCATACTGCAAATGAGTATCCGTCCCTGCCATACGCGGTAAAAGGTTCTTGTGGTAATTTCAGAGGGAAGGGGACGAGAGAGACCCTACACTGCTTCTTCCGTTGGACGGGTTTGGTTTGTTGGTGTTTTAGGGCCCTTCAACAAAAAAGGTCATTAGAGCCCCGTCCACTGCGTAGTTGTAATGCGGAGACTGTACAGACGTTGTTAGGACGATTTTTGGGGAGCGGCGAGTTGCGTTGGAAACACCAGTTCTCGTCTGCTCACTGAAGTCAAGCAACGCAAGCCCAGTGAGTGCTGACATGGGTGGTCGCTCGGGAAAGCTGGGTACTGCTAATACCCAATAATCGTCGCATTAGTGTAGTGTCTGTGCAGTATATGCATTAGAACTATACAGTGGACGGGTCTCTAATGACCTTGTAGTTGACGGGACCTTAAACTCCAACAAACAACAACGACGATTTTTGAGTACTAGCGCTACCTAGTTTCCCAAACAGCCGCCCATGTCAGTACTAACTGAGGTTGTGTTGCTTAAGTGATTAGGTGGGAACTGGTGTGTCCAACGCAATAAGACGCTCTCTCGTTGGCTGGGAAGTCGAAGAATAGTCCGTGTGATGTGTACAATGTCACTACTGTACAAAAAAGAGCCCTTTCTACACAAAACTGGTAGATTGGGAAACTTCCCAGGTGTCCTAGGAACTCGCCTCATGGTGTCGGTGGGGTGGATCGCCCATGTGCCCAAATAGGTCGACAATGGATACCCTAACCCTATTATAGACGGACAATTGGTTGTTAGAAAGGCAGATGCCACACTTCAATGTGTCCGGTACCTGAAAGTGCCCAGGGTCTACCCCAAAGTGTCCAACCGTGTTTTCTATGCGTTATGTGACATAACTATGGTGGAATAAAGGTGAAAGTACAAATAAACAGGGTACAAAGTTCAGTTGCCAGATCATCCTAGCAAACACTGAAATTGCTCGGGGTGTTATTTGTGTGCCGAAAATCCCTAACCAGGAATGAAGTACATGGCAAAGGCCCTGACACATTGACACACGGACACTTTGAGGTATAGCACCGGCTGATTCAAAACAGAATTTTGGGAGATAACGTGATGAAGTTGAAAGTGAGTGTTAACTGTCGTATATTCGAGAATTGTTGATAACGCTTGGGACTTGACAACATGTCAACTGTGTTGCAATTTTACATTAAACTTTCTCGTGAAAAGAAAATGCTGGAATTGACACAATAGAGGTTGTTCACCGAGGTAGACTGCCTAGATTGCACAATAGGCAGCGTGCTCGATTTACTGCGCCGCGGTTCCAGGTTCGATCCTGGATCGAGGTGGTACGGCTTCTTTCGGGCCAGTGTTGCCAGAGGATGAAAATTCAAATTGAGCGACACTCTACTTTTTGGACTACCTTTAATAATTAAAGGTAGCCTCAATCTGAATCAGTGTCGATCAATTTGAATTTTTTGTAGCAAGGACACTTAAAAAGTAGCCCAATCTGGCAACACTGTTTCGGGCGACAGAGAGCAGCCCTGAGTGCGCCTTCTTCCGAATGAGAAGTAAAACCGAGGTCTTGTGTGGTGAACCAACCCTCTCTACTATGCGACGGGTAATGAGGTAAAATTTCCAAGAGTCGCAGCTTGCTCTCTGGCGTTGGTGGAGTGCTCCAACGAACAGTTAGACCGACGTTAAATAAGAATAGGGGTTGCAGCTTTGGTCAAGGCATGAGCCTAACTCCTGGTACATTATAGTTATTGTGCAATAGGTCAGACACCATGCTATATGAGCATGGTGTGCAACAAAGCATGAAATCGCCTGCCAAAATTTATATTTTGGTTGTATAATACGGTGTTGGAAAGGTGGGGTAGGCCGGCATCCCCCCACATACAACCAGCCAATATTCCTGTGGGTTCCAGACGCCTGACTGTGGTCAGAGCATTTTCAATGGACCTGCGGACCCGACTCTGCCACAGGCGGGATAAGGGTATGATGGTGAAGCTTTGGTCGGTAGGCGACATACTGTCCAATATATCACCCTTGTGCCCAATCAGATGGACAATGAGGTACCCAACCCTGCCATAGGTGTGGCAAAGGTTAGCATTGCTTTGTTCATTACTATAGCTGTGCCACTATCACTCTTTTGTTTCCGCCTACAGCAGGGTTGAGTATTCATTATTATAGCGAGACAAATGCATACCGGGTTAACTGTTACGTGGCGGAACTAATGGCACATCTACTCAGGGGCGGATACATTCCTCCCCCCTCAGTGCCTCAATGGGGTACATATTTCAACTAATGCACAATTCCCATTGCTGTACTGCCAGTCCAATCTGCTGTTGGCCAACCACTGAAGATAGGACATTGTCTAAATGACAGTAGAGGACCTATTGTAATTGCTAGCTAGATTTATACTAAGGGATTCTGAATATTTAAAAATATCTGGGGCGCACTTTTTTCGAAGTGCTCCCCCCTTGATCCGCCCCTACATCTGCTCGTAGTTATTTAGCGTTAGCTCATTTTATTTTTATGGGCACCTGGAAGCGATACTACTTGGACCTGGAGGCGACCTGTTACCAGCGATAATTTGCCGATCTACACGGATACTTTACTTTCCACGTAGAAAGGGCCTTTTCCGTGCAGTGGTTACATCGTGCACATAACACAAGGTCGCGAGGTTCATTCTCCATCTTATGGTAGTGAAGTAGTTTAGTCTGCCTTTAAAGGAAAGTGATGGGGGGTTTACTCTCCATCTAAAGTGTGTTACAGGATTGCAGGATGATCGCAGGTTTGATCCTCGCCAAAGATGATGATTACTTTCGAGTGGAGAAACTCCAAATTTGCCCTTTAATCCTGAATGGAAAGGGAAGTCGATGCCTTATCGTTTGGTGTGTATGATGTCATCACTAGGCGGAAAGAAATTTCCTTTAGCGATAGACAGAAGTTCAATAACCACATTGCACAATTCGCCTGTTATCACGCTATTACTGAAATGCTAAGGCAGACGAAATTTGTATTCAGAGAGTAAATCCTGCGTTTCAATGTGCTTTTCCGGTTCTTTCCAAGTTACCTTTTCCGTCTATGGCAGGGTTAGGTTCCCATTTTTGTCCCTCTGACTGGACACAAGGGAGATCTGTGGATGTTTTTTTTTTCGCAGCCGGCTGTCGATGAAAGCTGCAACTCCCATGCTATCATTGGTCCTGAAACCTAGGAATTTTGCCTTATTTACCCGTTGTGTAGTAGAGGCCCGCCTCGGTGGCGCATTGGGTAGCTCGCTAGGTGACTGCGTCAGTAGTTCTAGGTTCGATAGTGGACCGAGGTGGGTTGGCTTCTTTGTGTCCATTCAGAGGGACAAGATGGGTACCCGACCCTGCGATAGGCGGGAAAAGGGTTCGGAGTTGCTTTTACCCATTGTGTAGTAGAGACTGCGCACTAGTAGAGGCCTCTCTCCAGCCTAAAAGAAGTCTAGTATCGGATCTAGAACCACTAACGCTTGCTCCTTCCTGTGCCACCATGGCGGGTTCATACCTTATTAAGGCCCGGTGCACACTTCAAATTTTTGTTCGTGCGGGTGCGGCAGAGATACCGCAGCGACGCCGCAGAACTCTAATGCACACATGCGGTGAAATGTCGTCAGTACACATTTGGCAACTGTTACAGAAGGCGTACCCTTTTTCCCTACGAAGTCGCAAAACTAAGATACCGGACTTACGATATCAACGGATGTGTGCAGCATTCAATAGGCGAAGAAGTACTACGTGATCGGATGTGAGGGTACGGCGCCGTTACGGTTCCGTAGGGATCTGTGGGCATTTTCAGACGCAACTCCGACATGTGTAGCCGCAGCGGCGCCGGAGGTATGTGTGCACTCCCCATTGCAACTACTGTATCCCATGCCGTAATTACGATGCTTCAGGGGCGTTACACGAGTAAAAAGATGTGTGCACCAGGCCTTACAATGAGCAACAAATGACCTGAAGAGCGTTATTACTAGGTTCTGTACTTTTATTTATGATGAGACTTAGAGGCAGAAGTACTCTAGATTTAATTTCGTCAAAGGTGATCTCTGCTGCTAGGAGACGTTTGTGAATGAATCAAAGCTGATTTATTGATTGTATTAGATTCTGTGTTTAATACCGCATTTACACATTCGCGAATACGACGAGGCGAGCATGTTCGACGAATGTGTGAACACTACATTCGTCATTCACCTCGTGGTTCGCCTCGCCATTCGTGGCGCTCGTGTTGAAAGCGGTTTTTTTGACACGAGTCAAAGGGCGCGAGTGACCTGAGGCGATTTGAGAATGACTAGCTGTCGAGACAATACGAGTCAAAGGGCGCTAGCGACGAGGTGATTGGAGAATGACCATCTGACGAGATATTCGGCGAATGTGTGAACAATCATTCTACTCGTCTTATTCGCGAATGTGTAAATGCGGTATAACAGCTCTCTACAGCGAAATGATGGTTACCGCCTGGGAACACTGGGTACTGCTAATACCCAAAAATCGTCATAACAGCGCTGACTCTGCCTCAGAACTACGCAGTGGACGGGGATCGAATGACCGTTGTAGGTGAAGGGCCCTAACACACCATCGAAACAAATCCTTTCGAGCGAGTGAATGGTCTATTGTACGGTGGAGAACTAATGCGTTAGGTCTTCTACTACTAACTGGTTTCCCGCCTATTGGCCGCTTCACAATAGCAGCGGGAACGGCAACGGAAAACGTATTTTGTGCAGAGGGGAGGGGCGACGGGTACGTTATGCGGTGGAGGTGTGCTGCCACTGGTCAAACGGCTTACGTTTAACGGGAAAGTTGAAATTTGGTCAACTTTCCCGTCTGTTGCCGTTTGCGTTCCCGTTGCTGTTGTGAAGCGGCCTTATGGCAGGATCGAGTATTGGAGCGATGTATTGGACGGTATTTTTACACAGCTCCCTGCCGATCAAAACTGCAAAAGCTACGGTCGTCTGTCTACTGTTAACACATGTCCTAGTGGGACAAAAATGGGTACCCGCCCCTGCCTAAGGCGGAAGAGAACTTGCAGTTGCTTGCTAGATTTCGAAGACCGTTTGTGATAATTCGCCAACATATTTGACCATTGTTTGAATGAAGTGAGTAAAAAATTCTAAGAATTGCTGTGCTGTAGTGGACGATACTGGATTGGGATGGTTGAAATTGGTCCTAAAGTACAAATGAATGTACGTAAATGTGGAGTAATGATGATGACTGCCATTGGCACAAGGTGACCTTTGGGAGATATATTTGCATGTTGGGTATGACGTTGTTTTTCAACGTTAAAGAATTCGTAATGCTTGACTTGCACTTCCGTTTGGCATAACCTGAAGATGCTAGGAGGGGGTGCCGCTTTTATGACATTTTCGTACCAGTTGGAGGCATCTACTGGCGTGTGTTCTCTTCTCGTGTGGGGTGAGTACATCATTAACAACTACTGCTGCTTTTTATTAATACACCTGCCAAAATCTTGACAGAAGTGTGAAACTAACTTCTCATCGTGACGGTGGAAATTATGCAGTCATTGTTGAAGAAATATCCTTGACGAGAAGAGGTTGTTGTTGTTGCTGTAGAGGAACTAGGCCCAAACAGCACAATGGCGTTAGTCAGGCACTTGAGAGGTGAGGAAACGGTTGGTGTTCGTTTTCGTCCCTGACCTCTGCTTTTCACTTATAGTGTGTGCTTCTTTCGTGAATGTGTGACGGCGGAGTCCTTCTTTCTATTCCTATATAGGCACAACCGGTGATGTTTCCTAGTTTGGAGTACTTCCTTCCGCCTTCGTAAACGGGCTTGGCCTGTAGAGATGTTCCTCAAACGTTTCCTTTAAACCCTTTCATCACCATGCGCACTGTCAGCTAAATCTTTGCTTGATCAATAAAAGATGTGATTAGCACCTATCTGGAAAGTGCTGAATTGACGCTCTGGGCGTCTTTGTCTTGCACTCTTTGTTTTGGGGGAGGCGGGGAAATTCGACTAAACGCTTCGGGCGATTATTTGGCACCATTCGAAATTAGTAAAATTATTCTAAATAGATGCAGTTATTTTTGGGAGACTCCCCTCTTCGTGCTCCTTCCGTCGGGTAAGAAGTAAAGCTGTTACGCTGTGCGGTTCTTACGATGTCACGTACAGAGAAACTATCATTGCCTCTCACTAACCGTTTCTCATGCCTATGGCACGGTCTAGTGCCAACTTTTTTGTCCCATTCGGACACAGCCATGTGTTGAGGGCGATATTTTGTTACGCAGGCGCCTTCTCGTCCTGTTACTGATGTTAAACAACGCAACCCAAACTAGTACTATAGTGCTCGCCACGAAAGTTGACACATTGGTGGGAGGGAAAAGATGAGTCCTCTTCGAAAAATAGGGACTAACATAGAAGTTGTACTTGCCATTACTGAATGAAGCCTGGCATTTGACCTTTTAAAGACTCCCTAATTTTTGTAATGAACTTTCCTACCTTCTACCTCCCATGTGTCATCTTTCGTGGCGAGCACTATAGCTAGCACGGGTGACTGCTGATACCCAAAAGTCGTCCTAACAGCGTAGTGTCTGCATTCGAACTACGTAGTGGACGGGGCTCTTATGACCGTTGTAGTTGAAGGGCCCTAAAACACGAATGAAACAAGACACAGCAGGGTACCAACCCAATACTGCAACCCCTCTGCTTATCCTCAGCCTGTTTTTATTGGTTGGTGCACTTTTCCTCCATCGACGACATCCAGGGATTTTGCTGATCTACACGTTCCGTGTAGAGAAGGTTCGTTTTCCTTGCTGTTTTGACGTCTTACGCCACTCTAGGCCATGAGTTTGCTTTCCTTCCGACGGAAGACGCACTGAGTGCTTCTGTCTCATTCGAAAGAAGTCAACACTCCTAGGGGCAGGATCGAACCTGGAACCACTAACGCAGTTACCGAGCACGTAAGCAAGTAAGCAAAGGGGCTGCAGCCATAGATTTGCTGCCGACTAAAGATGCTGTCCAACAGTTCGCCCGTATGTTTTTCAGTTTCGGTGGGATAAATATGTACCTGACCCTGCCATAGGCGAGAAAGAGGTTGGACTGGTGGTGATGATAATTTGATAGCAGTTTCAATCTTTGTTACGCAACAGTCAGCGCACGCCATAATGAGTACAGGGTTTCAGGGTCAGTTCTGGCTGAAATGGGCGACTTCTTTCAGTGGTTCCAGGTTCGATACCGGATCGAGAGTAAGGCCGTAGCTGCCTTGTGGTTTGTAAGATGCCACTTTTGCACCTTTATATGAGAGCGGGTTTCTTTTAACGTGGGGCGTGACTGTTGTGTGGGGGTAGCTTGGGTTAGAATGATGGGATGGAAGGCTAAAACTTGCAATGCCTCACCCTGCCGTAGGCTGGGTAAGGGTGTGATTTTGAGTATGTTCATGAGAAATGGGTTGGAGAGTGGAATGGTACCTACTTGCCCTACTTGGGCAAATATTTGCCATTACTGATTACCAAATCAGATGTCACACCCAATCCTTGTGAGGTTGATAGGTGTATATATCAGTTTTTATCGAAATTCGAGATTTGTCACGTGTCACCTTCACATAGTGGAACCCTGAGCTCCTTTTACTTGGAAGAAAAATATATGTGAAACTTTTCAGAGTGAAGACCGTTTCGCAACCACCCTTCGTCGGTGTCAGTAAATGAGCTCATAGATGCAGTGCCCGAATTCACGCATAGGCCAAGTGACCCCGGACTATCTGTCACCGTCACCCTTTAGGGTCTTGGTGTTATCTGAAATTTGGGGCGCGAAATTCAGATTTGTTTTTTTTTTGTTCTGCAAAGGTGGCGTTTTTGATGTTTGGTTTTTGTTACGCCAACGGGTGGGAGAAGTCGACCAAGCAGCCATAATGGGACGTTTGAGGCTCTTTCGGCTTTCACCCCATATAAACCGCAATCCTGAACCACTTAAATAGTAGTGAGCGGTTGTTTGTTTGAGTTTAAGGTCCCGTCAACTACAAGGTCATTAGAGACCCGTCCACTGCATAGTTCTAATGCATATACTGCACAGACACTACACTAATGAGACGATTATTGGGTATTAGCAGTACCCAGCTTTCCCGAGCGACCACCCATGTCAGTACTAACTGGGCTTGAGTTGCTTAACTTCAGTAATCAGACGAGAACTGGTGTGTCCAACGCAACTCGCCGCTCGTAGTGAGCGGTACCCTGCGGACGGTGAATGTGGCACTTTCGAAAATGACCGGGGTGTTGGTCTATAACAGTGACCGCCGGCCGTGAGATACGGGGCGGATTGTAACCAAAATTGAAGTTTAGGCGGTCACTGGTTATCCCCGGCTTCCTCCTCCTGTCCGTCCGTTTGTTTGTTTGAGTTTAAGGTCCCATCAACTACGAGGTCATTAGAGACCCGTCCACTGTATAGTTCTAATGCATATACTGCACAGACACTACACTAATGTGACGATTATTGGGTCTTAGCAGTACCCAGCTTTCCTGAGCGACCACCCATGTCAGTACTAACTGGGAGTGCGTTGCTTAACTTCAGTGATCAGACGAGACCTCCTGTCCGACATTACGGGATAATGAGAATTGGTATCACCCTTTGAGTATATCGCATCACTCGACCGATAAACAGTATGTCATCGTTCTGTCATTCCAGAAAACTTTTCCCGCCTATGGCGGAGTCGGATACACATTTGTTCCAACGGCACTGGGAACACAGGCGAAATGTTGGATGATGGTATTTTTACTCAGTCAACTACTGCTTCAATGGTTGCAGGTTCGATACTGGATCGAGGTGGATTGGCTTATTCCAGGCGAGAGATGGGGATCCAAAAGGCGACTTTATTTGGATAGTAAAGTCGTGGTCTCGTATGGTGTGTACCATGTTTCTACTTCATGCAGAAAACTATCTATGAATGGATCGGCAAATTCCCAGGTGTAGGAGCTTCCCACCTGGTGTCGGCGGAGAAGTGACTCAATGAAGAAAAATAACCCAAAAACATATAAACTCAGGGTTTTTAGCATTAGGGCGGCAGCCTGCTGTTGCTAAATACCGTCCAATAGGTCACCTATGTGTTCTTGCGGGACAAAATGGGTGTCCGACCCTGAAAAGGGTTAATGGTTGCTTTGCTTTGAACGTTTATTAGATGGAGACACTGCTCTTGTTACACAGGCATGCAAATGGCTTGCAATCATTTGCTAGATAAAGCAACCTAGGTACGGCAGTGGTTTGCGAACGTTTGTTAAGAGGAAATGCCGTTTACTGCACAGGTACAGAGATACTGTAGTTCGTTAACATTTGTTGTTAAATTGAGGTAGGCGTGCAAGTGGCTGGCGACCGTTTGTTTTCTAGGACGGGACACCATTTCTGTATGTACGAAAGTTGTTCGCGAACATTTATTAGCTAGATATATTGTGTAAACACCGCATTCGCCATTCGAGAAACTCGCGTTGAAAGCTGTTTTTTGACACGAGTGACGAGGCGATTGGAGAATGACCAACTGGTAGACACTTGGCGAGTATATGTTCAGTCACTCGCATCGAAAGCATGAATGCGAACGTTTTGGCGAAAGTCTCGCCAATGTGCTAACGCGGTACAATATAAGGAAACACCGTTTTCTAATGCATTCACGAACGTTTGTAAGTTGTAGATGCAGGTTGCTACATAGACTCTGGAACGTTCGGAAACTTTTGCCAAAAAATGTTTAATTTCTTTTTTGTAGGACACCTAATTAATGATGTTTTTCTTTTGATTTTCAGATTGTGTCTTAAACAGGAAACGGGGGAGGAATGCCCCCATTTCGCAGTACATGGCCTCCACCATCAGGAGGTTTGTGGCGTCGGGTCAGTCGTGACTTGAAGACGCCGTTGTTCGTATTCCTGGTGCTTCTCGTGTGGTTCCAGTTGATGGCAGTTGGTTCGAGGCAACCTTTGAGCCCTGCTTTGCCTTCGGATGTCGGAAGTGGGACGACGTCAAAGGATAGGTCGCAACAGAGTTACTTAGAATTCTTACAGACTGTCACAAACATTTCCTACTCCGTCAATTCCACCTCAACCAATCGGGAATCTCATAACCTTACTGAGATCTGGTGGCAGATTCAGCGGCTTAATGGCGAACAAAAGATCTGGAACGAGGACCAGTTTGGTCCCGTCACTTCTGACACTGTCATATTTGTTATTCAAGTGCACACGAGGCAGCAGTATCTTGAAACACTGATCGAGTCTCTACGCAACACTCGAGGGATCGAAACCACTCTGTTGGTCTTCAGCCATGATGTGTACGATGTGGCCATCAACTCGGCAGTTCAGGCGATTGACTTTGCTAAGGTAAACATGTCTTTGTCTCTCTCGCCCTGTCTTTGTCTCTCTCTCTCTCGCCCTGTCTTTGTCTCTCTCTCGCCCTGTCTTTGTCTCTCTCTCTCTCTCGCCCTGTCTTTGTCTCTCTCTCTCTCTCTCTCGCCCTGTCTCTCTGTCTCTCTCTCTCGCACTCCTGTCTCTGCCTCTCGCACTCCTGTCTCTGCCTCTCGCACTCCTGTCTCTGCCTCTCGC
>JAAFCE010005724.1:5326507-5340085 GCA_013389805.1 Trigoniulus corallinus
CTCCCGCACGCCTGTCTCTGACTCCCGCACGCCTGTCTCTGACTCCCGCACGCCTGTCTCTGACTCCCGCACTAATCAAACTTAACGTTAACCTGGACCCATAGACAGTCAACAAAAGCGAGAGTACAATGAGAAAGTTGAAAAGCCGGGATTTCCTTTTTAATGAGTTGCCCTCATCAGATGACCTAAAACCCCCGAACTTGTTGAAGACTTTATTGCTAAGCCCCCTTTACTGTTGCCTGGTTTCTCGCGTCGGTGGCGCTGGAGGTAGCGTGCTGGATTACTGCGTCGGTGGTTCAAGGTTCGATACTGGATCGAGGTGGGTTGGCTTCCTTCGGGCTATGTCAATTCCCGAGTGCGCCTTCCGTCCTGTGGCAAGTAAAACCGTTGTCCTGTGTGGTGTACGACGATGGTAGTTACACCTAAAACAACCCTCTTGACTATGCAACTGGTGGATGAGGCAACATTGCAAGATGTAGGAGTTTGCCCACCCCCTCCCTTGGCGTCGGTGGAGTGCCCCAGCGAACTGCAGTAGCCGGCTGCGGAAAAGTGTCGTGGAATATATCATTCGTGTCTTCATTCAGGGGGACAAAATGGGTACGCGACCCATCTAACATCTCAATTTACTCGATGCCCCCCGAATGCTCCTTCGAATGAGAAGTGAAACCGAGATCACGTGCAGTGTACAACAGCATTTGAACGTAAAAGAACCCTCTCTACTATGCAACGGGTAGGTGAGGCCAAATTTCCAGGTGTAGGAACTCGTTGGGGTACCCCTACCATCACTAGACTGACGATAAATAAGCATAGGGGTTGGAGCTTTGGTCGGTATTCGACTGCGCAAAATACCGTCCAATAGATCGCCCCTGTTCCCATTCAGATGGACAAAGTTGGGTACCCGATCCTGCCATAGGCGGGAAAAGGGGTTACTAAGTTCTTTATCTGTTGCATATAAGCCGGTGCCCTAGAATGACCTTAAGTCCTAAACACTTACAACTACCCCTCCTAAGCCTTCAGTTGATGTTCCTTTTTTGAATTCTCTTCCGTCGGGTCACATCTGAGTATGTTGTGGTTTATTTATGTCTGTTAAATATTAGATGTTGTCATCAGACTTGTGAAGCAGACATTGTATTTTGTCACTTATTAAATTTAGGTAGTTGACATGATTAAAGTTGTAAATAATTAAACTGTGCTGCTTAGCTTTAATTTAGTTTTATGACATGGCACTTAGTTTCATTCTGAGAGTGGAAAATTTTGGAGCGCATGAAATTTATTGCCTGTCCAATAATAAATTTGGTGCTTTTATTTCAGGTGCTGCAGATTTTTTACCCCTTTTCTACGCAGATTCACACCAATTCATTTCCAGGCCAAGACCCAAATGATTGTGCTTGGGACATGAAGAAATCAGAGTGAGTTTTACATTTGATATGTTTATAAAATATTTTCAGTGGGCTATTACTAAGGTACGTATCCACCTTCTGAAAAACATTGAGTTAGAGCAAAGTTCGAAGCCTTGTAGTTGAAGGGCCCTAAAACACCACAAGCAAGCAAAAGTATATTACTAAGGTACGTATCCCCCTGGATAAAACAGTGAGTTTGGGGGAGTGGCGAATTGCGTTGGACACACCAGTTCTCGTCTGATTACTGAAGTTAAGCAGCGCAAACCCAGTTAGTACCGACATGGGTGGTTGCTAGGGAAAACTGGGTACTGCTAATACCCACAACTTGTCGCATTAGTGTAGTGCCTGTGCAGTCTCTGCATAAGAACTATGCTGTGGACGGGGCTCTAATGACCTTTGTAGTTGAAGGGCCCTAAAACACCAACAAACCACAAGTGAATTGGGGCAGAGTTCGGTAGCTGGTATGGTTTTATGCAGGAGCGGTGAATTGCGTTGAATACACCAGTTCTCGTCTGATGCAGCACAACCCCAGCTAGTACTGACATGGGTGGCTGCTTGGGAAAACTGGGTACTTCTGGTACCCAAAAATCGTCGCATTAGTGTAGTGTCTGTGCAGTCTCTGCATAAGAACGATGCTGAGGATGGGGATCTAATGACCTTGTAGTTGAAGGGCGCTAAAACACCAACAAACAACAACATGATTTTATGGTTTTTTTATGCATAGAAATATCTACGTATTTGAAGTTGGTCCTTCGTAGGAAAACTACAATTCATTAGTGTGTGACAAAATGGGTTTGCAAGATCCTGAAAAGTTCGAATTTTGTGCTCTTACATCAACGGAAGAGTTAGCTTCCGAATTTGCCCTAACTCAGTGTTTTCGGCGGTGGATACGTGCCTTAGTAATACCTTTCAGTGGCAAAATACCCATCCGTTGAGGTGGTATGGACATGCAATGAGAAGAGACTAGCAGACGCTCGTTAGGCTATTATAGGAGTGCCGGTTCAGGGTGAGGCCAAAGCAGACATTGGAGCAGGTTGTTCGTAAGGATATGGTAGTGTTTGGTGTTGCCGGGGACCTGGTGGGAGAAAGGCGAAAGTGAAGGGCTATCTAGAGCCCGCAAACACGACCCTGCCACAGGCTGGATGAGATGATGATGACGACATACTAGGGGAGGGCGAGTTGCGTTGGACACACCAGTTCTCGTCTGATCACTGAAGTTAAGCAACGCAAGCCCAGTTAGGACTGACATGGGTGGTCGCTTGGGAAAGCTGGGTACTGCTAATACCGAATAATCGTCGCATTAGTGTAGTGTCTGTGCAGTCTATGCATTAGAACTGTACAGTGGACGGGTCTCTAATGACCTCGTAGTTGACGGGACCTTAAACTCCAACAAACAACAACAACCATTTTTTTCCCAGGGCCAATCCTTTTTTTCAAGGTCCGTTCGGTTGCAAAATGGAAACCACAGTGAAAATCTAGTGTTTTATTTGGAACCTATAGGAACACATTCCAGCTATTTCTCTAGATTAGCGATTCTCAACCTTTTTAGTCACGGTACACTTTTAATAATTTAAAAATTTGGCAGCACACTAACAACGACACATTTCGGGCCACACAAAGTTGTGTTGTAACCTAACCCTATGGCGCAGTGGGTAACACGCTCGGCAACTGCGTCAGTAGTTTTTGGTTTGGTACTGGGCCGAGGTGGGATGGCTTCTTTTCGGGCGAGAGAGAAACCCTTAGTGCAACTTCTTTTGGATGAGAAGTAAAACCGAGGTCCCGTGTGATGTACGATGGCATCTGCTCGTGAAAAAACCCCCTCTATTATGGAACAGGTAGAGGAAGCACAAATTTCCAGGTGTAGGAGTTCGCCCCCCCCCCCCCCCGGCTTCGGTGGAATGTCGCAACGAACAGTAGAAGACGATAAATAGCATAGGGGTTGCAGCTTTGGTCGGCAACCGACTGAGGGGCCCGATCCTGCCATAGGCGGAAAGAGGGTTAGAAGTTACTTGTAATCTAGCCCTGTGCACACATCAAGCGGGTGACTAGTAGACGAACCTACTACATAGCTTTGTTAGCCAGTAGTGTGAACTGAAATATTCATGCCCATTGGTTCAGCCAGTCCCTCCTAGGAAGGTAGAACCGATTGAACTACTTGTCAGACGTTACTTATGAAGGGGTATTCTCAGTGGCGGCAGATTTCCTGAATCTCGCGGCACACTAAAGTGGCGCGGCGCTGGTTGAGAATCGCTGCTCTAGATTGTCACCTCGCCGACTGATGCCTAGTTCCGTATCACCGCACTTTAACGCTAATCACGTCGACACTGATGACATTTTGATGACGTTTCGTGCTAGTGCGTTATGACGGAGCGCCAACGCAATTCCTTAAGTGTAGCGCTTTATTTGGAGTCACGTCACGCCGCCATCATGTCTCAGCTTATCCTCCGCCATTTTTCTAGCAGACAGCTCAACCGCCAGCCAATCAGAACGCAGGGTGACTTGTGGGACTCTGTGAGTTGACCACTTGTCAACTCAATTACCGTCACGCATAGCTGCTCTGCGGCGCCCCAAGTAGCGTCACCATTTTTTGTGCTGTGCCTTCTGATTCAACGGTAATAGCGTAAAGCGGGCTTCACAACAGCAACGGGAACGTAAAACGTATTTTGTGCAGAGGGGAGGGGCGACGGGTACGTCATGTGGTGGAGGTGCGCTCCCATCGTTCCCGATGTTATTGTGAAGCGGGCTTTAGCGCGTGGGTATACGGAACCAGGCATGAGACATTTGCCGTAGGGTGGTAGCAACTTTCCTATGTCGCTGTCATGTATAGGACAGTGTCACTTGCATGCAAAGGAGTAGATCGGCGAAATTCTCGGGTGTAAGAGTTCGCTCCCCTCCAGGTGCGGCGTCGGTGGAGTGCCCTAACGGCAGTAGGTCGACGATAAATAAGTAACGGGATTTTACATCATTAGGTCGGGTCAGCTGCGTAAATATGCCGTGCGGATCGTTCATGTGTCTCAGTGGGACAAAAGTGCATCTGACCCAGCCGTAGGCGGGAAAAGCTTAGTAGTTGCGTTAGTTGTTTTTGCAGTGCACACGAAAAACACATTTTATTTATATAGTGAGTCAAATTTATATTGGGGATTGCACCGGAAGGTTACAAAGATCGGCAAAGAGGTAACAGTCGATTTGTAAGGGAGACTGTTTAACGTAGTGCTGCTAATAGCGGACTGTTGTACTTGACAAAGAAGCGCCACTAGAAATGTGAAAATCGAGGTAAAATTCCTAAAATGGTAAGAGTGCACTTGCTTTTGGATCTCACGGTAGGCGCAGGGTTCAGTCCTGGTGACTGATAAGCAACATGCCCAAAGTCCTCCTTTTGTCAGATAGAGTAGACTCGTGTATACACAGGTGATTTTATCAGCCATCTTTTCTCAAACCCTGGATAGTCGAATTTGGCAGAATGGAGATCGGAGCGATTACTAATGAATGGAAATATGAAATAAAAAGTCTCTTTCTAGGAATTTTCTATATTGGTGCTATCAATTTAGTTTTATTGTTGCGACCACATAGTTGCCAAACACCTGTAGATCGACAATGTTTCCAGGTTTAGGAGCCCGCCCGGTGACTCAGTAGTAATGTGTTTATCTCATAAGTCCGTGGTTGCAGATGATAGTCTAGCACCTGCATCCAGGCATCTTCCACGCCTGCATGAAAGTCTCAAACGCATATCATTTTTAAATAATCGCTGAAGTGGCACTCCTGTTGTGCGGTGCCTGTGTGCAGAGTCTGAAGACCCGGTTTAATTGGCCCTGGACTGTGAATGGGGAATAAAAATATGAAACTTCTGGGCCCGTATTCGCAATAGGGACTAAAGTCTATAGATCAAAAGCCGGCTATAGCCTTCAGACCACCAGTCTTTAGACTTCAGTCTCTTTTGTGAATACGGGCCCTGGTCATTTCAGGATAGTGTAGCAAGTGTAACTAGACAAATTCTGTTGGACTTCGCGCTGGAGTTCTCAACTCGTTACTCCTTTGAGCCCAGGTTCGTCACCTAATCGAGGTGCGTTGGCTTCTTTCGGGCGTGAGAGAAGCCCCGAGTGCGAATCCCTTCGGATGAGAAGTAAAAACGAGGTTCTGTGTGGTGTACGATGGCACTTGCAAGTAAAAAAAAAAACTCTTCATTGCCACAGGTAGTATGTTAAACCAACGGGTTGGGGAGTCGACCAAGCAGCCATAACGGGCCGAATCCCCAGGTGTAGGAGCTCGGTGAAGTGCCCAAACGAACAGTAGACCGACGATAAACAAGCATAGGAGTTTCAGCTTTGGTCGGCAGCCGTCTTGATGGATACCCGACTTGAAATGTCCGCACTAGTGGAAGACTTTATTCCCGAACGTGTCGTTTCATAATCATCATCATCATACCCTTATACCGCCTATGGCAGGGTGGGTCCGCGGGTCCATTGAACGTGCTGGGACTGAGGACACCCCAGTCAGGCGTCTGGAACTGTGATATTGTGCAGCCAAGTTGCGTTGGACACACTAGTTCTCGTGAGATCACTGAAGTTAACCAGCGCAAGCCCACCTTAGTACCAACATGGGTGGTTGGTAAAGAACGTTGGGTGCTGCAAATATCCCCTCTCCTATGTCCACTACCTACCTCCTCATCTCCCGCGAGCAGCTTCCTAAGGGTTCGTCCTGTTATGGCTGCTTGGCTAAACTCCCCAACCCATTAAATGAATCCAGAATCCGGAAGTGTACAAAGAATCCTTTTTGGGTGGAGCGACACTTGCATGCGTTTTCCTCCTGACATTGGTAAAAGAAATGCGTCGAAGAAGTCAGAGAACTTAGCTCTCAACTGGAAAGGACAGGAAAATAATGGTGACGTACTTTCTGGGGGCCAGCTGGGTGACAAAGGTGCAAAGAGGTAAAGTACAGAAAAACCTCTCTATGTGTACACCCCTTATATTGGTACAAATTCTTCAGGCACCGATTTTTCATCCATTGGCTATTACTACCCCTATAACCCGCCGCGGTGGCGTAGTGGTTAGCTCACTCGGCAACTACGCCAGTAGTTCTAGGTTCGATACTGGACCGTGGTGGGTCGGCTTCTTTCGGGCGAGAGAGAAGCCGCGAGTGTGCCTTCTTTCGGATGAGAAGTAAAAACGAGGTCCCGTGTGGGTGTACGATGGCGCTTGCACGTAAAAGAACCCTCTCTACTATGCAACGGGTAGATGAGGCAAAATTTCCAGGTGTAGGAGCTCGCCCCCTGGCGTCGGTAGCATTCCCCAACGAACACTAGACCGACGATAAATAAGCGTAGGGGTGCAGCTTTGGCCGGCAACCGGCTGCAGAAAAAACTATGTCCAATATATCACCCTGTGTCCATTCAGAGGGACAAATGGGTACCCGACCCTGCCATAGGCGGGAAAAGGGTTAGGAGTTGCTTGTTGTTGGCTATTACTACCCCTCTGATGGGTACACTTTGGCTGGGTCCCCCGGGTGTACCAATTAGAGAGATTTCACTGTACTTAGGATCAGTGTTCCTAAGCAGTGGGAAATAGACTCGGATGTGACTCATAAGATGATATGGATGGTCCCAATGATGTTGAAGGGGAAGTTTTACAGGGCAATGGTTAGGCCAACACGGGGACAGATCCAGAGGCGGATCGAGGGGGGAGGACACTTCAAAAATGTGCCCCCCAAAAATATTTTTAAATATTCAGAATCCCCTAGTATCAATCTAGCTAGCAGTTACAATAGATCCTCCACTGACCCTTAGACAGTGTCCTAACTTCAGTGGTTTAGCCAACTACAGATTGGACTGGTAGTATAGAAATGGGAATGGCAAATGCAAATATGCCTCATCATTTGCAAAGTTGAATCGTGCTTCAGTTGAAATATGCGCTCCGTGGGGGCCCGGGGGGGGGGGGGGGGCTGCATTGCTCCCCCTGGATCCGCTCCCGGTTCAGCAATGCTATACGGATCCGAGTGTAGGGCAGTGAGGAAGAGCCACGTAAATAGAATGCAAGTAACTGAGATTTGAATGCTGTGGTACATGAGTGGGGTCTCGAGAGGTGGGGGACATAGCCGAAAAAATGAGGGAGGGTAGATTGAAGTGGTGTGGGGACCTGTAATGAGATAAGGGGATGAGGAGACCAAAGCAGACGTGGGAGCGGGTTCTGCGTAACGATATGGTAGTGTGTGGGTTATACGGGGACCTGGTGGGAGAAAGGGGGAAGTGGAGGGGTAGAATAGGGGGAAGTGGAGGGGTAGAATAGGGGGAAGTGGAGGGGTAGAATAGGGGGAAGTGGAGGGGTAGAATAGGTAGGCCCGACCTTGCCACATGCGGGATAAGGGTATTATGATTATGATTGGTTACAGACATGTTTCCCAAAAGGAAGCAGGAGTAACTGTTAAGCGTTTTCCCGCCTCTGGCAGGGATAGCTTATTTATAGTAGACTTGCTGTTCCTTGGGACACTCCACCGATGCCAGGGGCCGAGCTCGTGCACCTGGGAATATTGCCGATCTACCAGTACTTTTTGCATAACAGAAACGATTCATTGTTTGTGTAGTATTGACATCTTTACTTCCCATTCGAAGGGAGGCGCACTTGGGGTCACGGCTTTACTCTCCCATCCGATGGAAGGCGCATTCGAAACCTTTCTCTCTCGCCCGAAAGAAGCCAACTGATCTCGATCCAGTATCGAACCTGGAACCATTGACGTAGTAATCGAACACGCTATCACTTGCGGCCCCGACGCGGGTCTTTTGCAGAACTAAGACCAACATTGAATAAACA
The DNA here is from genome assembly GCA_013389805.1 of Trigoniulus corallinus. NCBI lineage: Eukaryota > Metazoa > Arthropoda > Diplopoda > Spirobolida > Trigoniulidae > Trigoniulus > Trigoniulus corallinus. Next base: position 5,334,708 of record JAAFCE010005724.1, read on the forward strand.
GGTCGGCCGCTTGCTCTACTTAAAAATACCGTCCAGCAGTTAGCCCGCGTGTTTTTGTGACGCCATGGGAACAATTGGTAGCCACCCTGGCTCTTCCATAGGTTTTTAGGAACTTACTGTTGTCATTGCAAGGAAGTTCAACCATACTTTTGGAATTATCTACCATTGGGCCCTGGAGAAGTTTCTTAATAGGAATGTCGTTTTTCTTTCAGCGCTCTTAAGGCAAAGTGTAATAATGCAGGACACCCTGACCTCTACGGTCATTACAGAGAAGCCAAGTACACCCAAATCAAACATCATTGGTGGTGGAAGGTAAGGGATGTCTAATCCACTCAGGTGTCGAAAATGCCACTTCTGAAACTTGCTGTCCTCCATATAACTGGTCTTCCTCTTCCAGATCAATCGTGTATTCGACGGCTTAAGAGCTACAAAAAATCACACGGGCATGGTTATATTTTTGGAAGAGGATCACTACGTCGTTCCAGATGTCCTTCACATGCTGAGTCTTCTGGACGAAACTCGGAGACAGTACTGCTCTCATTGCAACGTCCTTTCATTGGGCACCTACCTCAAGACTGTCAATTTCGGCGCAGATTCAGGACGAGTATGTTGACCGTTGTCTCTTACTTGATGGTTGTCAGACATGATGGTAATGTATTTCCGTTTTCTTGAACTCAGGTTGAAATATGGCCTTGGATCGCAAGTAAACATAATATGGGCATGGTTCTGAAGCGAGACATTTGGGAAGAAATCAGGAGTTGCGCCGAGGTAAGGGCAGGTTTTGTTTTTGGATCTGAGAATTTGTTTTCGTCAAGAACTTAGCTCAGCTCTCCGGTCTAACCTTCACCCATTCCATTGTATTACTAGTTTGTTCCAATCCAGCCCCTGGCATAGGCGTACTCGTCGGTTTAAATTCAAGATTACTCGGCCTACTCCTGCCACAATTAGCAGGTTTTTTCCGTACAATACTCTTGCCGCCTGGAATGAGTTACCCCCTACCCGTTAGGGAAAATATCTTTACATGTGCTCATGCGAGATGCTTAAACTCCTGCAAGCACATGAACCGGAGGATATTTGTGACCTTACTTGAGGCACAGCGGTCCGGACCAACCTCTGGTCCCTCCTTGGGTCGTGCCTGATCCTCTTTGTTCTCACTTCAACCTCTAAAGTTGATTTCTTGTTTATTCATGTAGTCTATTAAAGTGCCTCCCTTTGGGCGTTTGAAATTAAATAAATAAATTACCGATCTGTGTGAGAACCTGTGGGAGCGGCTGTATTGCATCGGACAAACCAGTTCTCAAGTTAAGCAATGGAAACCCTGCTAGTACTAACATGGGTGCCGCTTGGGAAAACTGGGTACCGCTAATACCCCAAAATCGTCGCATCAGTGTAGTGTCTGTGCAGCATCTGCAGTAGAACTACTCAGTGGGCAGGACTCTGATGACCGTTTTAGTTGAAGTGGGAACCTGTGCCGTGATCCGGCACTGCTCAACTGCCAGGCAGGTTATCTCTAGTGAAATATCCCTGCTTGTGCCTCCACCACCCTTGGGCTCTATAAAGGACTGGTGTCTCTGCTGGTGACCCCCAGTAAAATGGCCTCGAATTTCATTTTGGGGGAAGGTGGACTTGTTGAAGTTGCAGTGACACGATACAAACCCCTATCACGATCACTTTTAACGCCATGATGATGATCTGCGAAGGTGTCTCATGCTGAATAGGGTCTGTTATGTGCAGCCGGCGCCAGGCATGACCTCTACCTCTACAAGTTTAGACTGACTTTAGGCAAACCATTTGACCTAGTTCTATTTTTAGTGAAAGGCATACGTGAAATTCCGCTTTTCATTTAAAATCAACAATTTTAAATGCAGTTACCACCTCACTGGTACGTCGGTGGGATTAGTTTTTCCCTAATTATTCCCCTCATTCACCGCCATCCCTCTGAATTGTCTTTTCAGCAGTTGCCTGTAGAGCTGCCGTTTTTTAACCTTGGGTTCGTGGGCTTCACCCTTTCAGGCGCCCACGATATAAGCTTGGTATTTAATAATTTGAATCATAGTTTCTTTGAATGTTTTTCTATTCCTGGTTCAGAGGTTGAATTTGGGATCTACTTTTAGATAATGTGCTTCGGGAATTAGGAAGACTCGCAGTAGCATTTCAGGACAAGCTCATAGGCATACCCACCAGGTGACCCCCTGCTGAAATGGGAATTTAAGAAACAGTCCCTTTCCAATTTCTGGCTCTTACTTCCCAGCTGGTCTTGATGACCCTGATTCCGATTATCTTGATGAAGAAGGTTGAGGTGGTATGGACACATAATGTGAAGAGGGGAGGAGGAGCTCACTTCAGGAATGCAGGTGGTTGGAAGCACGCGGGTTAGGGGGAGACCGAAACAGACTTGGGAGCAGGTTGTCGGTAAGGATATGGTAGTGTGTGGGGTGGACGAGAACGTGGGGAGTTTGTTTGTTGGTTGTTGTTGTTTGTTGGAGTTTAAGGTCCCGTCAACTACAAGGTCATTAGAGACCCGTCCACTGTATAGTTCTAATGCATATACTGCACAGACACTACACTAATGCGACGATTATTGGGTATTAGCAGTACCCAGCTTTCCCGAGCGACCACCCATGTCAGTACTAACTGGGCTTGCGTTGCTTAACTTCAGTGATCAGACGAGAACTGGTGTGTCCAACGCAACTCGCCGCTCGTTGTTTGTTGGTGCTTGAGGGCCCTTCAACTACCAGGTTATTAGAACCCCGTCCACAGCATTTTTGGGTATTAGCAGTACCCAGTTTTTCCCAAGCGGCCACCCTGTCAGTACTCCCTGGGATTGCGCTGCTTAACTTTGGGACTTGGTGAGAGATAGGCGGGAAGATAGAGAGCCGATCCTGCCACAGGCGGGATAAGGTTATGATGATGAGTTCCAAGCAGATTTTCTGCGCCTGTTGATTAGTAGTCCATAACAACTTTTTGTTAGGGTCTGGGAACTGCTCTAGAACAGCCTGTCCTTTGCCTCAGTTAACAATGTTGGACTCTTTTTTTTTTCTTGTAGAAATTCTGCAATTTTGACGACTACAACTGGGATTGGTCTCTTCAGTATGTCAGCACTACGTGTTTGCCACACAAACTGATGGTCATCTTGCCAAAAGCTCCTCGAGTTTTCCACATTGGTGAATGGTAAAAAAATAATCTTAATTCCTCCTGTATGAAATTTTACCACTGATTTGACAAAAGCATTTAACAGAAGAGTGCCTCCATGCTTACTATTCCAGAGGAATGGGGATAGATAGATTGGGATGTTACCCATAGAATCAATAGGGGATGGTTAAAGTGGAGACAGGCAAGCAGAATCCTGTGTGATAGGAGAGTCCCAAAAAAGTTGAAAGGGAAGTTTTACAGGCAAGTGGTTAACAGTGGACGGGGCTCTAATGACCTTGTAGTTGACGGGCCCTAAGTCACCAACAAATAAACAACAATCCAGGTGTAGGAGCTCGCCCCCTAGCGTCGGTGGAATGCCTCAACGAACAGTAGACTGACGATAAATAGGCATTGGAGTAGCAGCCAGTATATCGCTCTTGTGTCCATTCAGTGACAAGATGGGTACCCGACCCTGCCATAGGCGGGAAAAAAGTTAGGAGTTCTTATATTGAGGTGATATGGACATAATGCGAAGAGGGGAGGAAGAGCTCGATAGGTCCGTTACAGGAATGCAAGTGGTTGGAAGCACCCGGGGCAGGGAGAGACCAAAGCAGACGTGGAAGCAGGTTATCCGTAAGGATGTGGTAGGTGTGGGGTGGACGGGGTCCTGGTGGGAGATAGGCGGGAGTGGAGGACTAGAACCCGCAGATCTAATCCTGCCACAGGCTGGTAAGGGTATGATGAGGATGATGTCTCGATGCTTACTAATCTAATGTTTCATTCATTTTTTCTGTCTCCTAATTCTGTTGGTGTCCTGCTGCAGCGGGGTTCATCATAAAGATAAAAACTGTTCAGCAAACCAGATGCTTAACAAAGTTCGTAAACTGTTAACGGTTGCCAAAGATCACCTCTTTCCTACTACGTTAAATGTGCTGCGTTCCACTCGTCGAGTAGGAAAGAGTCCTAAAGGAAATGGAGGATGGGGAGACGTTCGAGATCATTGGCTCTGTCTTCATCTTGTCAACACGTCCATCATTCAGAGCTCCTAGTCTCTTTGGTATGTGATTCTTTAACTACTCCATGCGCTCCTATTGTGGCCGGTGGAAAAACGGTGCTAATCGTTTGTTGGCACACAGAGCCTCTCCCCCAGTATTATCTGCTTGCCCTTTTGGTGTGTGATACGGGCGCCAGAATCAAGCAGTGTGGTGTGTATGTGTGTGTGTGTTTGCGAGAGGAAACATTCAATTATTTTGGTCACCATGAAGGGCCAATACCAGGTCTAAAATAACTGCTCCTTACTACTCGACCACCTTGGATCCTATGGCTTAGACCAAAACTTTTTAATGATGTTTCAGCTAGTCAGATGTTTGACCACCATCCGCACTGGATTTCGTAAATACTGTTTTCACAGAAGACAGACAGCAGGTCGGTGACACAGTGTCTTATGATGACGCCAGTTGTGGTTTTTCAATAGAATTTGGGCATTTCGTTTCTTGAATATTTTCGTTTTGACTTGCATTGTTCGCACACTTTTATTTCAAAGCGATTTTTTTTCTTTTTTTCAATAAAGAGATTAATTGTTGAAGTTGTTACCATGTCATGTAGTGACAAGAAGTAGTGATTATAAGAGTCCCCTTGTTAGAGGACGCTTTGCTTATTTAACGTCGTGGCTACTTTAATGCTAAAGGTAATTTACCGACGTCATGGTGCTTAGCTGTTTCGCTCTCTGGCTATCTCTTGTTCTCACTCGTGTTTTTTGCTTGTTCTCACTCGTCTTTTTTGCTTGTTCTCACTCGTCTTTTTTGCTTGTTCTCACTCGTCTTTTTTGCTTGTTCTCACTCGTCTTTTTTGCTTGTTCTCACTCGTCTTTTTAGCTTGTTCTCACTCGTCTTTTTAGCTTGTTCTCGCTCTCCCTTTCTTGTTCTTGCTCTCCTTCCGTCTCAATCTTGCCTCTGGCTGTGTCTCATGCTATCACTTCTACGCTGTCTGTCTCTCCTTCTCTTGTTCTTCCTCTCATGTTCTCTCCCCTATTCTTTCCCACTGTTGCGCTCTCTCGTTCGCTCGTTTTTGCTGTCGCTCTCTCTCTTGTTCTTGCGCTCCATCCCTCTGTCTCGCTTGTTCTCGTTCTTACTCTCGCTCTTATCTTGTTCTCGCTATCCTTCTCGATCCTGTTCTCTCTCTGTTGTTCTTGCGAGCTCTCTCTGTTGTTCTTGCGAGCTCTCTCTGTTGTTCTTGCGAGCTCTCTC
>JAAFCE010005724.1:5340485-5352654 GCA_013389805.1 Trigoniulus corallinus
TCTGTTGTTCTTGCGAACTCTCTCTGTTGTTCTTGCGAACTCTCTCTCTATTGTCCTTGCTCCCCATCCCTCTGACTCGCCCTTCTCTCTTTCTTGCGCTCTCCCTTTAATGCTCACCTAGTTGTCCTGTCCGGTCTATAGGAATGTTTTATTTCTTGGAGAAGGAGTTCTTTTACTTGCAGGTGACGTTGTATACACCACACTTGTGACAGCAAGTTTGGACAATGGCCTGACGTATCTGATGTGGACCTGATATATTTCGGATCTCTGCAACTTGCATGATGGAGACACCGTTCTCAGTCCCAAATGCAAAATTGTTGTTGTCATTTCTGTGAATAAAGGGTCAGGAAGTTTGCAAATTTTGATTTTAATAACAGATTGTAAGAAGTATAATATTTTATATAGTGTATGTCCCATGAGAGAAAATTGTGACAAAAATGAATTATTCAGTGAATTTGATGCATAACTGAACAGTTCTGTCATCAGCAGAGGTGATCGGTGTATCACATAGAAATAGGAAAGAAGTTGATAAGAATTCATAGGTAATATACATTTTTGAAATTTCATATGAACTTGATTATGGTTGAAAAAAAGAGCGACACAGATTTGAACTGTTTTCAAACATGGGTTTTTAAAATTTTATTTACAGGGAAATCGCCCACCTCTATGGCATACAGGTAGCATACATTGGCGATCATAGTTGCAGGTTCGATCCTGGCCAAGGCGGGTGGGGTTTTTTCTGGTGAGAGAGAGAGGTGCGACGTGCACCTTCCGTCGGATCACGTGACCTAGTGTGGCGTGCACGATGGGTTAGTGAAAATGTTAAATCGTTACATACCATTCTCAATTCACGCGAATCGAAAAGAATTGTTCACAAATCCGAAACTACAGTCAGAAAGTCTATTAGGTGATAGATGACAATGTTTATTACAAACATCGGTTTCCCATTATTATTTGTTGGTGTTTCAGGCCCCTCAAATACAAGGTCATTAGAGCCCCGTCCACAGCATAGTTCGTATGCAGAGACTGCCCAGACACTAAACTATTGCAACGAATTTTGGGTATTAGCAGTACCCAGTGTTCCCAAGCGGCCAGCCATGTCAGTATTAGCTGGGGTTGCGTTGCTTAACTTCAGTGATCAGACGAGAACTGGTATGTCCAACACAATTCCCCTCTCCAATGCTCTTTCCCAAAGCAGACGTGGGAGCAGGTAGTGCATAAGGATAAGGTAGTGTGTGGGGTGGACTGGGACCTGGTGGAAAATAGGCAGGAGTGGAAGGCTTGAACCCGCAGACCCTACCCTGCCACACGCGGAAAGCAAGCCCAGTTAGTACTGACATGGGTGGTCGCTCGGGAAAGCTGGGTACTGCTAATACCCAATAATCGTCGCATTAGTGTAGTGTCTGTGCAGTCTATGCATTAGAACTATACAGTGGACGGGTCTCTAATGACCTTGTAGTTGACGGGACCTTAAACTCCAACAAAAAAAAACTTACTTCTCACCTGACGGTAGATGCACTTGGGACCCCTGTCCCGCTAAGAAGCCAGTTATCGAACCCTGCAACCAAGGAGGGGAGTGGCTTATTGCGTTGAACACACCAGTTCTCGTCTGATCACTGAAGTTAAGCAACGCAACCCCAGCTAATACTGACATGGCTGGCCGCTTGGGAACACTGGGCAGAGCCGTATCGGGGGTATGAAGTGCCTGTGGCAAGCGTCTAACTTTTGCTTGGCCGTAACCCAATAATGACAAAAAACTTAAACATTTGGCACCCCAAACCCAGTTGCGCCGGTGGGGGCCGCCTTTTTCGCCACGCCCCCGTTACGGTTCTGACACTGGGTATTGCTAATACCCCAAAATCGTCGCATTGGTGTCGTGTCTGCATTACAACTACGCAGTGGATGGGGCTGTAATGACCTTGTAGTCGAACGGCCCCAAAACACCAACAAAATAAAATTAAAAAAATTAAAATGTAACCAAGGATGCCCAAGACAGGAAAGACACTAGGGCGTCTCATTAAAATTGTTAAAGGATTTCAGGGGTTTGAAACCAGTCACTTCTGAGCTACGAATAGCCTTGGTAACACTCTGGTTAATCACTCAACTTGTTAAATAGTTCCTGTTAGTTTTTTGGTTGATAAACCCTGTGTGACATGTTTCCATATATAATGTTGCCCTTTTATACCGCCCAGGCCAGGATTTGATCCAACTTGGAATTTCCTGAGTAGGTGGACATCTGGAAATTCTAGTGAAGAGGCGGTGGCAGGTGGAGCTCCACTGCCTAACTTTGTGACATTTCCTTGAATAGCTCTCTAACTTCAACTAATTATTTGGGGACCAACAAAACAAGCAGCGTTTTCGGGAACCCATTTTTGGCAGCATTGCTATGCATGTCTCTACAACCCTGATATTGAACGCCAAATCACCTGCTCGACATTAAAGCTCGGCATATTAGTGCACCAGGAATTGAATTTTAATCACTCGAAGATATCATCATCATACCCTTATCCAGCCTGTGGCAGGGTCTGGTCTGTGGGTTCTAGCTCCCCGCTTCTGCCCTCCTCCCGCCGGGTCCTAGTCCATCCCACGCACTACCATGTCCTTACGGACAACCTGCTTCCACGTCTTCTTTAGTCTCTCCTTGCCGCGGATGCTTCCAACCACTTCCATTCTGTTTACGGGGCTCTTCTTCAGTGCCCAACACTCTGAACCATATAGCAAAGCTGGCCTAACCATTGCCCTGTAAAACTTCCCTTTCAACTTCATTGGGGCCCTCCTATCGCACAGGACTTCGCTTGCCTGTCTGCACTTCAACCATCCACCTTTGATTCTATGAATCACATCCGAATCTACCCCCCGTTGGTTTGGGGCACTGATCCTAAGTACTTTACCTCTTGCATCTTTGTCACCAGCTCGCCCCTAGAGAGTACGTCAAAATTATTTTCCTGTCCAAAATTGAAAGCTAAATACTGTACTCTGTCTTCTTGATTCATGTTTATCTTCAGCCCTACATTTTCTATTGTTCCTCTAATATCGTTTAGGCAAGTTTCCCCTACACCGTCTGCGAATAACATGCACTGAGGGGCCCATTCTTCCTACTCCCGTCAACAGTTCGTCCATAAACATAATGAAGAAGTATGGACTTAGTTGTTCGTTTGTTGGTGTTTTAGGGCCCTTCAACTACAAGGTCATTAGAGCCCCGTCCACTGCGTAGTTCAAATGCAAATACTGCACAGGCACTACACTAATGTGACGATTTTTGGGTACTGGAAGTACCCAGTTTTCCCAGTGGACTTAGTGCGGAACCTTGGTGTACTGCAACTTTCACGGGGAAGCCTCCAGTATTTCCACAAGGAGTCCTTATCCTGGCTATTGAACCATCATACGTATCCTGCACTACCCTAATAAACCCTTCTTCTACCGCTTTTTTTGTGTAATACCCTCAAACTAACTCGTGGAACACAGTCTGAGGCCTTCTCCAAATCGAGAAATAAAGCCCGGAGATATTTCTTTGCTGCCCAATGCTTTTTCTGTCATCTGCCTGACGATGAAAACTGGTCCCATTGTCGACCTACTTGGCGTGAACCCCAACTGATTTCCCCTGATACTAGTTCTGTCCCGACGGCGATATTGCATTACTCACTCCGAGAGCGTCATAGTGGCTCATAAGCTTGATACCTCTATTGTTACCACTGTCTTGGACATCACCTTTACCCTTGAAGAGTGGTACTATCTCATCTCTCATGCTAATCAGAAGGCATTCTATCTCCGCACTCGTAAATATCCTACCCTGGAACTGCGAGGAATATTGCGTTTCTCCAGGGAAATGTTTCTTGTTTGGTTGCGGGTTTACGACCCTTCGGCAGCTCAGTTTCTGGATTTCTTGACCCAAGGACTCGACAATAAGCTAGTTGTGTTGTTAACAGACCTTTACAACCAAATACGCAATTAGGAATTTTGAAGTTCCATGTAGGAAGAGTGATGAACCCCTGCCACGATGGCGCACAGGGATGGAAAGTGAAGCCGGTGCCCTACCGTAGGGTGGGTCGGATGTCACCACTGCACGGGATAGGACCCTTTCTACATGGAGTAATCTACCACTGTACGTGTTGAAGTTCGCCCCCCCCCCCCCCCGGCTTCGGAAGAGAAAAGTGCCCCAACGAGGAACATGGGCTTACGTTCAATAGGCAAGAGGGCGGATAAGCCCTCTTCCCACAGACAACTCATCCAATATTCCTAGGAGTTCCAAATGCCCACGGGCCAAAGGGAGCCGCGAACTGCGTTGGACACACCAGTTCTCGTCTGATCACTGAAGCTAATCCCAGCTACTACTGACACGGGCGGCCACTTGGGAAAACTGGGTACTGCTAATACCCAAAATAAAAATCGTCCCATTAGTGTAGTGTCTGTGCAATCTCTGCATAAGAACTATGTTGTTGACGGGGCTCTCATGACCTTTTAGTCGAAGGGCCCTAAAACATCAACAAACAACAACGGGCTAAGGGAACATAGCGTAGGCCGCTTATGGTAGTAGGTGAAATGGGTGGGGAAAAAGCCGGGGGTGGAAAGCTAAGGGTACTATAATATTCAGATGAAAGAAAAGCCGTGGCCCTGTGTGACGTTGTACGATGTCCCCATGGCACGGAAAACTACCACTTCCTACACGGAATAAACTATATGTGAATAGTAGTATGAACTTTCTCGCTGGTGTCAGTGAACGAAATGCCCTAACGAAGAAATTAGTAGGCCGATGTTAAAATCAGTAAGGGGTCGGCAACCGGCTGTGTACATCCACCGCGTAACATAGCTCGTCAGATCCATTATGAAATGCAGGTGATTGGAAGCACCCGGGGCGGGGAAGACCAAGGCATAAGTGAGACCAGGTTGTAGGTAAGGATACGGACGGGGACCTGGTTGGTGATAGGCGGGAGTGGAGGGCTGGAATAACAAGCAGACCCAAACCTATCACAGGCAGGATAAGGGTATGATGATGATGGCGGTTGAATCTTTGAAAAAGTCTCGCTTCAGGAGGTAACGTGCTCGATTACTGCGCCAGTAGTTCTGTGTTCGATACTGGATCGAGGTGGGTTGGTTTCTTTGTGGAGACGGAGAGAGGTCCGGAGTTCGGCTTCTGTCGGATGGGAAGTAAAGGCGGTGCGCTATCGTGGACGTGCACAACGTCACCAATGCACGGGAAAAAACCCTCTCTACAATGCACCAGGAATATGAAGCGAAATTCCCAGGTGTTTGGTGTTTTGGGGTGGTTGAAGGGCTCTGAAGGAAATTCTCAGTGGAGAGCATCAACATACAGCTTTAGTCGGCAGCCGGCTGTGTAAAAAAAACCACCCAAGCGATCGCTCATGTGATCATTCAGGGACAACGATGGGTACCCGACTTCTCCATAGGCGGGGGAGCGGCGAACTGCGTTGGACACACCAGTTCTCGTCTGATCACTGAAGTTAAGCAGCGCAACCCCAGCTAGTAATGACATGGTTGGCTGCTTGGGAAAACTGGGAACTGCTAATACCCAAAAATCGTCGCATTAGTGTAGTGTCTGTGCAGTCTCTGCATAAGAACTATGCTGTGGATGGGGATCTAATGACTTTGTTGTTGAAGGGCCCTAAAACACCAACAAACAACAATCCATAGGCGGAAAAAGTGTTAGTACCGTATTTATTCCAATAAAGGCCGCCCTCTAATAAGCGCCGCCCTCCAATAATCGCCGCTGCCCTTGCAGTGCTTATGGCGCTTATTGAAGAATTCTCATCCCAATTACTGTACTAGTTTTTATCATTATCATCTATAAAATCATCATCATACTCTTATCCCACCTGCAGAAGGGTCAGGTATGCAGGTTCCAGCCTGCCACTTCCCCAGTCCGCCCCATACACTGCTATATCCTAATGGACAACCTGTTACCACGTCTAATTCAGTCTCCCCTGCCCTGAGTGCTTCTGACCACCTGCATTCCTGAAATGGACTCAATGAGCTCTTCCTCCCCTTTTCTCATTGTGTGTTAATATTTTTATTATTTGTCCATTTTTTGGTGATGTCCACCACCCCAGGCTACCTCAGATATACTCATTCGTAATTCTATCAGCTCTTGACACTCTATCCATGTAGTTCGCCCCTAGAAAATATGGCACTGTTATTTTACCATCCAGCATTATCATCTATGAGGGATCACAAAATTAATAAGCGCCGCCCTCTAGTAAGCGACGAACCAAAAACGCCACGAAATAAATAAACGGCGCGGCGTTTATTGAAATAAATACGGTAGTTGCTGGTTTTTCTCCTTTGACTGCAGTATTGAAAAAAAAGTATAAAATTTGAACAAGCCTTAGGCGGCACGTCTACTAAGGACCTGCTTACCGGTAAATCTTTTTACTAGGCAGCTTGCCTTCAGCCTTAGCTGGGGTCAGCGGTGGATCGGGGAATATCCAGAATCCCTTACTATCAATTTGGCCGGCAACCGGCTACAGAAAAAACTATGTCCAATATATCACCCTGTGTCCATTCAGAGGGACAAATTGGTACCCGACCCTGCCATAGGCGGGAAAAGGGTTAGGAGTTGCTAGTTGCTTTGCTATCAATCTAGCTAGCAATTACAATAGGTCCTCTACTACTAGATGTGGCGGAGTTGCGTTGCACACACCAGTGCTCGTCAGATCACTGAAGTTAAGCAACGCCAACCCTAGAATCAACATGGGTGGTTGGTAGGGCAACATGGGAGCTCACCCGCGTGCAGCCTCTTTAGGGTTTGGCTTGTTATGTTAGTATGGCTGCTTGGCTTACTCCGCAACGCAAGCCCAGTTAGTACTGACATGGGTGGTCGCTCGGGAAAGCTGGGTACTGCTAATACCCAATAATCGTCACATTGGTGTAGTGTCTGTGCGGTATATGCATTAGAACTATGCAGTGGACGAGTCTCTAATGACCTTGTAGTTGACAGGACCTTAAACACCAACAAACAAGAAACTTGCTTACTCCCCAACCCATTGGCTTAACATACTACTGCCCCTCAGACAAAGTTCTATCATGGGTGGTTGGTAAAAAACTTGGCTGGCTGGTAAAGAACTTTGGGTGCTGCAAATTTCCCCTCTCCTTCTTCCTCTACACCTACCTCCTCATCTCCCACGAGCAGCCTCTTAAGGGTTCATCCTGTTATGGCTGCTTGGCTTAATCCCCAACCTGTGAATCTAATCCAGTCATCCTGTGATTTAACAAGCTGCAAGGGAGCGGCTTATGGCGTTGGACACACCAGTTCTCGTCTGATCACAGAAGTTACGCAACGCAAGCCCAGCTAGTACCGACATGGGTGGCTGCTTGGGAAAACTGGGTACCGCTAATACCAAAAAAAAATCGTCGCATTAGTGTAGTGTCTGTGCAGCCTGTGCATCAGAACTGGACAGTGAACGGGGTTCTAATGACATTGTAGTTGAAGGGCCCTAAAACATCAACAACAAACAACCAAGTGCAGATCGGACTGCAACTGTTGGATTGGCAGTATAGAAATGGGGATAGCAATGCAAAAGTGCCTCATCAGTTGCAAAGCTGAATCATGAATTAGTTGAAATATGCGCCCTATTCAAGTACTGAAGGGGGAGCAATTGCTGGATTGCTCCCCCCTGGGTGGGATTGCATTGCTTAACTTCAGTAATCAGACGAGAACTGGTGTATCCACCGAGCCGCCCTAAGTTTGACTGAATTTGTATTGGTATTTGCCGCCTCTGATCTCTAATTTCAGATTTGCAGACAGGACAAGGGTACTGCAGGCCAGGTCCTGCTCAAGATGCACCCTAAGAGACCTTTTTCAGGTGGACCAAATAAAAAAGACAAAAGCTAAAGTGTCCTTCAACAAGGAAACCAATCTATCAAGATAAATTCTTACCATTTAATGATTATTTTTGCTTGTTTTTTTACTTCACTAGCCTTTCAAAAGAAAAATAAAGAAAGAAAAACGAGAATTTTAAATGCCAGACTAAATTACACGCAAAAAGAGTAAAGAATTGCCCTAAAGTCGAGTCACGTTGGGGCACAAATTTGAATTTGATGTGCGCGAGAGTCGAATCGACCTGCAGAAGAAAAACAAAACCATGTAATGACGACGAACAGCATTTACCTGTTACATGTTCATACATTACAAGCATTCACTAGATCCATTTTTGTTTGTTTGTTTTTGTAGAAGAACATTATCCTGTTGTTGTAGTAGAGTTCGGTTCCACAACAGCTCCAAAGAGAGCCTGTCCATCAAAGAGAAGATCATGACGAACCTCTTCACTCGTCATCCGAGTCACCATCACTAGCATAAACTGGTCCACCACGAGACATTCCAGGCCCTCTGCACAACGGAGCAACGTGAGTTGCACGACGGTAATGATTTAACCATTCTTCAACCATTTGTGCTACCAATAATGGTCTCCTCTGGATTCTCTGTTGGGCTACCAGGATTCCGCCTTCCATGATGCAACAGTCCAACCACTGGCGCAGGATTCTTTCCTCGTGTCCAACCTGCAACAAACATGTTTAGGATTACGTCAAGCAGGGAAATCTCCACAAAGAAGGCTAAATAAAGAATGATGGTAAACATTTAATATTCTCAACTAATGTTCGTCTGCCCTACCAAACGTTTGTGAACCACTTTCATTCGTGCAAAGCAACTTTTATCCCATTTTCCGCCTATGGCAAGGTCGGGGACCCATCTTGTCCTTCAGAATGGACAAAAGTGTGATTGCACGGTGTTTCCCGACCAAAGCTGCAGCCCTTATACTTATTGCAGGCCAACAGTTTGCTGGGACCCTCCACCGAACTCCTACAGCTGGGAATTTTGCCTTATTACCATTGAGTAGTAGAGAGGGTTCTATTCCGTGCAGTTGTGACATCGTCCACCACACGGGGCCTCGGTTTTACTTCTCATGCGAAGGAAGGTGCACTCGGGGCTTCTCTCTCGTCCAAAAGAACCCAACCCACCTCGATCAAGTATCGAACCTAGAAACACTGGCGCACTAAATGGAGCGCGTAGCAAATGTTTTTAAATATTCGCTGGAACCTAACAAACGTTCACAAACCCTTTTCGATATGTTTGTTTCCGCTAGAAATGAAGACGAAATACATTTGGTGCAGATGCACCGGCGGCAAGTGTTTTTGAACAAGATTCCCTACCACCGAACAAAAGCTCGTGAACCATTTTTTTCGATTCGTGAGCACGTTTTGGTGCGTCCGACACGAATTTTTTAAAACATTCGCTAACGTTTGACACTACTTGCTTCAACCAAATAAACGTTTGTGAACCACTTTCGGTTTGTCAGCACTATGTATTCACCGAAAACATCGGTATTCACCGAAAATATCGTTCACCTCCTCTTAACAAACGTTCGTGAACCATTTTTTAGATTACTCAGCACTTTTGTGTGTCTGCCAAACAAAAATTAGCTCGACATTGTTAGCGTCTACCTAACTCATTAAGTCGTACTCATCGCTTGCAAATTCCAGAACACGTTTGCAATTGGGATGCATTTTGGTGAAGACGTCATGCGAGCGCACGAACAAAACAAAGCGTTGGAAAAATTCCAATTGCTGTGGGAACATCACGGAATGTTTGCAGTTTTGAAATTGGGAGAACATTTGGTGGACACATTTGCTACAAACGCTCAAGCAACATTCGCAATGCTCAATACGAATCACAAGGCGTTGTTCGCAAATCGAAAAACAAATCTGAACATTTGTCAGGTGGAGATAATGAAGGCACACGATCTGTAAAATGTTTAAAAACAATGTTAAAAACAATGAGGCAAAGCAAGTGCGAGCTTGGCATCTCCGAAAGTTAGCAGCCTCATGTCTGCGCGACTGCCTTTAGCAGAGTTAGAACTGAGAGGGGAAAGGGGGGCTGATCCAGCCACTACCTTTAAAACCCAAAATCTTGAAAACACTTAACGGTTCGTGCACAGTATGTAACATGCGGTGGTATGAACATGTAATGAGAAGAGGAGAGGGGCTCGTTAGGTCCATCGGTGGTTGGGAGCACCCGGGGCAGGGGTTGACCAAAGCAGACGTGGGAACAGGTTGCTCGTAAGGAAATGGTAACGTGTGGGGTGGAAGGGGACCTGGTTGGGAGGCAGACGGGAGTGGAGAGCTAATACTACAGCCCCCCCTGCCACAAACGGGATCAGGGTATGATGATGTGCACAGGATGTAACAGAGTCCTTACTTCAGCACTGGATACGAAGTGAACGGGCAGTAATTTGCCATCGCTGGTTGTAAGCGGCAGAAACGACACTTTGAGATCATCACTACTCTTGATGTTTGCGCCTGCTCCTACGTCATTTCCCGTGTCCGGTTCCATAGGTACAAGAGCCGAAAAATGACCTCGAGTGTAACCCAGAGCCACTGGACTTTTCCAACAGAAGCTCTGTTCCCACAACAATGGCAAATAAACACCTAAAAGAATGACCAAAGTTCAGCATCAGACAACAGATAATGGGTCAAAGGGCAGCATCACTGTGATCACAAAGTACCTTCAAATCGAGCATAACCCAAAGTTTCTCCTCGAAAACTCTTCACATACTTCACTCCATAAACGATGATGGGGCGTCTCATTATATGTGCCAGGACAAAAATGTGCATTTGTTCCAAAGAAGCCCCAGGTTGACTCGCCAAACTCAGTAACAAGGCCCAATCGTGCTGACACTGGGCCTCGTCCAGGCTGAAGTGCATCAATCGAGCCTGCATCATTTCGTATTCCTTCCAACGAGGATAAAAACTAAAGACACAAAAACACCATTGGTATTCAGTGAGCATTCTACAGTGGTCAAGAGCCAAAGGGCCCTCTCTGGCACATCCCGGTTCTGCCCTTACATCGATGCTGCATCGTGCAAACTGTCACTGAGAGCACGTCTTGCTGTATTATCTCGATCAAAAACGCCCCAAGTGGCTTGCAACACAGAGTCCAAAAGGCAATCGCCTGCGGTTCGATTCCACAGAGCATACAGACGACTTCCGAGTCTTTCCGTCAGCTCTAAACTCCAATTAATGATTGGGGAATCTTCTTCTAGTTCTAAAATTAGAACACCAACAACAGCCACGTGAATAACAACGATGAGTACAAAAAACAAATATTTCTCAAGAGAATAACAAACTCTGACCTTTCTGTACATCTCGATCAAGAAGTTCATCAAAAAGTTGTTCTTGGATATCAGGGGTCAAATCTTCGATTTCTGGAAAAAACGAACCAATCGTTCAACCATTCTGTTCCACCAGTTCCCGTCCGATCACTGGAGTTAACCAGCGTTAGGTAGTTAGTGTCTGTGCAGACTCTGCATTAGAACTACGCGATGGACGCGGCTTTAATGGCCATTGTAGTTGAAGGGCCCTAAAACACCAACGAAACAAAGAAACACGACTCCGTTCGTTTCATGCAGTGGCTTTCAATCCCGTAGTTACTACGGAGCAGCCTTTCAAATTTTACGGATAGCCCGAAGACTGTTGACAAAAAAGTTGTTGTGGGCCGCTGCTTGGAACTGAGTCCAGAAATTTGGAAGAGACTGTCGTTTCAGAAGAACACCATCTATGGAAGAGTTTGTCCTGCTGAGTCCTAATTCGGGCGCATTCACAGATATTGGATTTCTAATCCAGTCTTTGAACCAGAAATCAACTGAAAATGGATCCCTAATCCATTCTTTCAACTAGGAACTAAAAATGGAGCCATAATCCAGTTTCGTTCTGAACCAGGTGCTAACTGAAAATGGATCGTCGAGTCTTTAGATCACAAACTAAAAGAGGATCCGCAAATCAGTCTTTTTGCCCAGAAACTAAAACTAGATCCCTAAATCCATCTTTAAATCAGGAAATGGATTCCCCCAACCCAGTCCTTCAAATAGGAGCTAACTAAAGATGGATCCCTAATCCAGCATTTTGAGCCAAAAACCATCTCATGAGATGCCAATTTAATACTTGAACCAGAAACAGCAACGTCTGCATGGAAACTGAATCAAATTATCAAATGTCAGGACTTGATTGACTTCTGATGAGAGCATTCTTGGGGTTGATTCTGGAACCACGGATTAAGAACCACTGCTCTAAAAGAAGGTAAAATGCCAGAGACAGAGAAAGACACAAAGGGGCACAGATAGTCAGGGAAACAGAGAGGGACAGAGATAGTCAGGGAAACAGA
>JAAFCE010005724.1:5352664-5375202 GCA_013389805.1 Trigoniulus corallinus
AGGGACAGAGATAGTCAGGGAAAAAGAGAGGGACAGAGATAGTCAGGAAAAAAGAGAGGGACACGGAGAGTCGAGGAGAAACAGGAAAACTGAAAGCGACTCCCAGGGTCAGGGAGACAAATGCAGAGGGAGATAACTGCAAGGCCCTTACCTGCAGGCAGAGCAAATGTAGCTAACTCTGAGAAAAAATGACATAGAAAACTTCCTTTACGCTGTCTGATAGAAGCAACAAGATGTCTCAAAATGTCACTGGCCAAATCAGGAGACACGTGAGACGGCATGCGCTTGTGTGCTCCGTTCGAGGCATCAGCAGCTGCCAAAAGTAAGGCAAGAAGGTCCTCTCGATGAAACCGAATGGCCAAATGAATCAGAGTGTGGCCTACGTCAAAAGCACTGGAGCGATTGAGCAAGTTCACTTCACTCTGACTGAGCTGCCGCGATGGATCTCCACCAACGGACAAGTAAGCTTCCACCGGATTGGGGTCGCCATTCACCACACCCAGGCAGGCATTCAACCAAGGCCAGTCTGCATCTCGCATGCACTTCCGCAGTTGCTTCAAGCGCATTTCGTGCTCATAGTTATTGGCAGACGACGCTGAGGTGCTGGCACAGGCCGTCAGAGGAGGATCTTGATATTCGATGCAAGGGGATGACCTCAAGCTCTCATTTCGACGATTCTCTTCCTCTTCTGGTGTGGACGACGACACACTGTCTCCCAGTCGCACCCTGGACGTGTTGCACAGCACGCATTTCAGAGACTTGGGCCAGTTTTCGTAGGTGCATGCAGAACACATCCACTTGGAAAAATTCAAATGGGACACATTACGATTGCGATCATTTTGAAAATCTTTTGGAGGTTCTGGCGAGCTTGGAGAACTTCTTAGGATGGCAACCGATTCGTTGCCTGTTGCATTCACCGGAGACCACGCGTTCTCGCAGCCTTCAATGGAAGACGTTGGAGACGTCCGTCTGCGTAGAGTCAAACACTGGGCGCATTTGTTCACCCTCGACCAATTCAGGTAGGTGCAACGTGGACAACACCATTTCGCGTTCGGAAGCGGTCCTCCGGCGTGTGTCACGTCACTATTGATTATATTTAGATTATCATTGCTGCCACCCCGATTGCTATCGAATGGGATCAGTTCTGAGACTCTGTACGTCTGCCTGCCCTGACAGCCAATCTGTTCGGCGATCAGCTGTGGAGGCTTCATTCCCCGACATAATGTACATTTGATAGCCGAAGGCCAATTTTCATAGGTGCAATATTCACAGACCCATTTCTTTACTTCGCTCATGACGCCAGTGGCCGAGCTCTGTCCCAGTTCTTTTTTCTGTCATGCAATCACTAGATTCGTTTGCTGCACTGCGAACGAACAAAAATACACAATTACAATTAGCATATTTGACTTCAAAATCACTCCCTAAATTCTGAAATGGGACGAGAGGGACTGTATTGCGTTGGACACACCAGTTCTTGTCTGATCACTTAAGTTCAGCAACGCAATCCCAGCTAGTCCTGGCATGGGTGATCGCTTGGGAACACAGGGCACTGCTCATACACAAAATCGTAGTAACAGCGTAGTGTCTGTGCGGATTGCTTAGAACTATGCAGCGGACGGGGCCCTAAGGGCCTTTGTAGTTGAAGGGCCCTAAAACACCAACGAAGCGAAAAATGAAATGGGACTGTTTTGCTAATCCCCACCCGGGACCAATCCTAAAACGAAATTTAAGTGCACATTTTGCAGCAATCGATGCGTCTTCCACTCTAGTCAGTGGCCTAACTTGCAGGGGCAATGAGATCAAATTGCCCCGGGCGCCGGACAGCCTTGCTAGAAATCAGCCGCCAAGATACAATCTGTGTGACTTTACGGCAAATAAAAAAAGTACCTGCCTGCAAACGTGTACCATGTCTGCTCAGTACAAGCAATGGGGGGGGGCGCTACGAATGCATCTTGACCCGGACGCCACAACTGAAGTTACTCCACTGACTGTAGTACAGAGATAAAAAAAGGAATTCCTAACTCTTTCCCCCGTCTATGGCAGGGTCGGGTACCCATCTTGTCCCTCTGAATGGACACGTGGGAGACCGATTGGACGGTATTTTGACGCAGCAGACTGCAACGCCTATGCTTATTGATCGTCGGTCTACTGTTCGTTGCGGCACTTCACCGAGCTCCTAAACATGGAAATTTGGGGTCCTCTACCTGAGGCAATGGAGAGAGGGTTCTTTTACGTGCCAATGCAATCGTACATTGCACGGGACCTCGGTTTTACTTCTGATCCGAAGGAAGGCGCACTAGGGACCTTTCTCTCTCGTCCCCAAAAGAAGCCAACCGAAGTCGACCCAGTGTCAAACCTGGACCCACTGATGCAGTAAATGAAGCACGCCACCTCCTACGTCAATGTGCCGAGGCGGGTCCAAACACTGTAGTACCGACACGCAACATAATTTTGGGCTAAAACCGGAAAACAGCTTCCTGCTATCAATGGGTTTCAATGTAGAACTGCTGTGGACTTAATAATTTTTGGGATGTAACCCTACTTACTACTAGGACATTTGGGACTCTTCCCACTCCCTTCTTGCCGGAATCTTAAAACGAAAATACAGAGAGTGGGCATTTTTCAGCTCTCGAAGGGCCCTCTACTGTAGTAATATTGTTGGTGCCGGGGCTGTTACCAGGACTATATGACTTCTTCCTCCCGTGCCCCAGTACTAAAACGGTAAATCTGACAATGAACATTTTTCAGCTATTAAAAGGGTCTTCAGCATTGTTGGTGGGCCAGGTAAGACATAATTTTGGTATTTCGTTGGTAACAGTCTAATTTCTAAATCATTTGAACTGCCCCAATCCTATAACAAGCAGTTCTCATTTTCCAGGTACGTAAGGGTGATGTGGCAGAAAAAAGGAAAAACCAGCAACTACTAACCCGTTTCCCGCCTATGGCAGGGTCGGGTATGCATCTATGTTAAGACATATAGAATAAAGGGTCCGGCACAATCTAAAACATTTAAAGAGGGGTCTGTGGTAAACAAAATATGAGTGCCACAGCATTATTTTCATTCTCTCCAGATATCCCACTAGGAACAGAATAACAATTGGGTTGTTGTTGTTTGTTGGAGTTTAAGGTCCCGTCAACTACAAGGTCATTAGAGACCCGTCCACTGTATAGTTCTAATGCATATACTGCACAGACACTACACTAATGCGACGATTATTGGGTATTAGCAGTACCCAGCTTTCCCGAGCGACCACCCATGTTAGTACTAACTGGGCTTGCGTTGCTTAACTTCAGTGATCAGACAAGAACTGGTGTGTCCAACGCAACTCGCCGCTCCCATAACAATTGGGGGGGCAAGAAAGGAGGCATGTGACCACAAAGTGGAACTTGTGGGTGTGACTATTTGTCCACATGGTGCCTTAAATGTTTTAGCCGCCTCTTAAAATCAACAAGGGACAGCGTGAGCCTGAACCATTCATACCCACCAGGGAAAGTCAACAGAGACAGAATAGGAAATCGGTTTTGCTAGTTTTGTTGGTGTTTTACGGCTCGTTTGGACGATTTGGGCATTAGTAGTACCATGTGTTCCCAAGCAGCCACCCATTGGGGAGGCGTTGCTTAACTTCAGTGATCAGACAAGAATTGGTGTGCCCAACGTAATACAGCCGCTCTGGAGAAAATCGTAACGGACACGAGGCAGCAGCGTGGTCGAAAAGGCTCAACGAAGGGAAGAACTGACTTGATAACTACCTAGGACGCTAGAGGACCGAGTTCCAACCCCACCTACTGCAACCACAGTTTTTTACTTCTCATTAACGGCTTGAAGGACGTTTGTCTGTTGTGCCCAGCTCTAAAATGACGCAACTGCGACATGGGACGGTGCAACTGAAATTTAAAGGTAGGTGTTTTTAACTTTTTGTAAACACATGAACGGAAATCATAAACCTGATATGAAAATTTCAGGCGAAATTGGTCAGTTCTGCCTTAAATATCAGCACTGAAAGATAATTTTTGTGGATCGTTAAAGGGTAGTTACAGACACACCTAGGTGGCGCAATAGGAGCGTGCTCGATCTACTGCGTCAATGGTTCCAGGTTCGATACTGGATCGAGGTGGGTTGGCTCCGTGCGGGGTACGGTGTCATCTGCCCGTAAAAGAACCCTCTCTACAAAGCATAGGGTAGATGGGGCAAAATTTCGAGGTGTAGGAGCTAGGTGGAGTGCCCCAACGAACAGTAGATCGACGATAAATAAGCATAGGGCTGTCTCATTGGTCGACGGCCGAATGCGGAGAAACACTGTCCAATTAGTTCTTATGTCCAGTCAGAGGGACATGATGGGTGCCCTACCCTACCACGGGCTGTAAAAGGGTTAGCAATTGCTTTTTTTTCGGTAACGGGTAGTAACTAACTATTATTAGTTGTTATTTCAGCAGTTTGGCGAATGATTATCGCCGAATAACAATAATCTTGACAAGTACTACTTACATTCAGCTTTTTGCCATGATTTCAATGAATCTCTTCAGATAATTTTCGAAAAAATACGTCTCTTTATAACATGGTTCGAGAAACTTGTGTCAATGAAAGACTGACAACAACATGACCTGAATGAATGAACAAATAATAATTCAAACAACTAGAAATACTTCACAAATGTAACGATAGTATGTGATGACAAAAAAATGTGAATCACTTACTTGCGTAAAACACACGTAATACAAGAGAGAATATGTATTCGACAAAGCGTAAAAACTGGGTTATCATCAAGCATTGACCCTCGACTGAAACCAGTCTTAAATTTTGCTGTTATTATTAGTATTATTATTTCTGAGTTTTACATTGCGAAGTCTCAACCATTATCATCTGTTTTATATCGACTAACAAATGTCTTCAAGTGCAAATGAATGAATTTTCTCTCTCTGTGTCTACTTAATAGAGCTAATCAGTAACTTAATTACCTACTGAATTCTGCCAGGAAAAAAAAACTCCTTCTTAGCTTCGCATCAAAATCAATAATCGTAGATATTTTGCCGAAAAACAATGCAAATTATCCTTCAAATCCTGATCAAACATCATATTTCTCATCTAAACAAGTGCAAACCAAATCACCAACAAAACACAACCATTTTTTCCCATCTCTTCTTTTTACAGACGCAAACAGTCATTTACAAAACAGCTACGTAGCGATCCTCGATAACCAATCCCCCTCTAGTGGTAGAAAGTAGTGAGCGGCAGCGCTCCCTTTTTTTTCGCTCTCAAAATGGCGACCGTCATAAGCTACTAACTAACCGGAAAACAACATATGTAGGTGTTCCAAAATCAACCTGGTAACGTGAGTACGTCACCAACGACAATTTTCGTTCTTATTACGTCACACTTATCTACAGCAGCGCCGCTAGACGGAACGACCCAAACTAACCTGTGCTAACATGGCGTCAACTGTCGAATTTGGAAGTTTTTGATGGACGAAGTTTTCAGATTGTGACCGTTGTTTTGCAAATATGTCAACGATGGTTACAAGAATTACACACAACATTGGATCATTATTTCAGGGTAGGTCATAATAATATGGCATTCCTGTTTTGGACATAAAATTGCTGCCTCGTGAAGGCACAATACTTTAAAATGTCTGTTTCATAGTATTTGAGATGCCCCACACTACGCCAGGAACAACACATTTTGCAAAAAATACTAATTGAGGAGGTCGGAAGAATAGTTTTCAGGCCCAAGACTGTGGATATTAAATATCTCAGTAAGATAAGTATGAAAGAAGTTTGATCAGCCTGCGTTTTTGAAACTACGTATTTTGAATTACTGTATAGCCGTGGTTTTCAATCTTTTTGAAGCCAAGGAACACTAAACTGTGAAATTTGGTAAAAGTGCATTTTAGTGTCTAAAATTATTTCGTCATACTTTGCAGACGACTTGTGGCACTTCACATGGTTAACCCTCTGCACGGAACATCTGTCTATTAAGCAGATACGGTTTGTTCCTGCGCATGCATATTTTCTTATCTGTTTAAGAGACACCTATTCCTTCAATAGTACTGCAGTGGAACCTCTATAATTTGACCCCTCAAGGGCGGTAAGAAATTGGCCAACATATAGAGGTGGTCAACATATAGAGTTATCATCATCATACCCATATTTTGTCTGTGACGGGTTCGGGTCTGCAAGTTATAGCCCCCAACCCACTTCCATCTATCTCCTACACTTTCCATGAAATCGCAACCTACTCTCCTTTATTTTTTCCATGATGTCCCCCACCCCAGGCTACCTGCAGTTCTAGACACCTCACTCATATACCACAGCATTTGCATCTTGGCTACTTCCATTGTATTTACGTGTTTCTTCCTCATTGCCCAACACACTGATCCATAAAGCATAGCATGCCTCACCTTCCCTTTCAACTTGGTTGGAACCCTTTATCCCACATGACTCCACTTGCCTGTCTCCACTTCAACCATCCCCCTTTTATTCTATGGGTCACATCCGAGTCTTATCTCCCCATTGCTTTGGGACGTTGGTTCTAAGAACTTTACCTTGTACACCTTCATCACCAGTTCGCCCTAGAAAGCACATCACCACTATTTACCTGTCGTGAATGGAGAACGTTTACGTCTGTTAGTGTTCTAAATCTTCAGGTGGTGCATACTTACACTTGGGGACTCAAAAATGGCAAAATCAAAAGGTGCAGTAAAGGCAGTTGCTCTTGTAATGTTCACAACATTCTGCTGGTCAACATGTGAAGGTGAAAATACTTTGTATTTAACAGACTGTGTCTCATGTTTGGTGGGTAAGGTACAACTTATAGAGTTGGTCAACATATAGAATTAACTCTCCTATTCTTACCAATGGTGGACCAACAAACAATAAAAGTGTTGTCAACGTGAGAATAGTGGTCAACCTATAGAGGTGGTCAACTTTAGAGGTTCCACTGTATTTCATCCCTGTCTATCAGGCAGAGGATCCTCATTAAGGTGTATGTTTTTTTAACGCACATTCTTGTAAATATATTTTAAGATCATATGGATTCTGCAAGTTCTTCAAATATTTTCTCCCAATATGAGACATATAATGGGTGTTGAGAAAGAGTTAATAACAGTTTTTAGGATAAAAATAGTAGAAAAACAACGTTATCAAACATCTGCCTCACAGACAGATATTCCTATGAACAGAGAAAAGATGGATGTTCCTACTAGAGGGTTAAAGATGCTACAAATACACATTCCAGGGCCTATTGCACATGTTGTTTTAAACATATGACAGTAAGGTTACAGAAGTGTACATATATGACTGGAAACAAAATAACTGAATAAAGTTTTATTCATAACTCAATAAATGTTTATTACTCTTCCTTCTCGACTTCAACAACGTTGTTCATAATAAATATGTGAATCATCACACCCTTACAGGCCAGAAGGAAGGGTCCAAAAAGTCCTTACCTTCGACCTTGGCAATCCACATAAAGATCCCTTGCTTCCACTTTCAATTACTTGAAGACCAGATTGGTCTAGGGCAGTGGTGGCGAACCTTTTTTTGTAAATGGGTCACAATATCAAAAAAACAAAAAGTATTTCGTGGGTCAAGTGCAAGCACTATTTAATTTTATGAATAAAAAGAATTATTATTAACCCTCTGTCAGGTGCAGTCATTTTATGAGCTAATTGGGTGCAATGTATCTGTCAGATACATTATGGACCCTGTGCTGCGTATGCTAATTGTGGCTTAGTTGTTCATCCAATTTGCATGGAATGCAACACACATATAAAGTATTGTATATTGCTTCAAAATTAAGCAACATGTAGTGTTTTAAACAATTTTAAGTAGCTGTAATGGCTTACGTTTTTGAATCAATTGAACTCCATAAAATGCACAATGTGCAAAAACATAGGATTGGTATATTGGTTGTAAAACTTTACTATCTGAATATTTCTTCATTTCTTCAGTATTCCTTGTCTGCTTAATAGAAAAACTATTTTTCTGAATTGATTTTCATGTGCAATTGGAAATTGCCAAAATTTATAAAAAGTCAAAAATTACTCACAAAAATTTCTATAAAATCTCATTGATAGGAAAGATTTATTTGAAATACATAAAGCAGAATTGGTTTTGTGCATTCTGTCATGAAATGGCATTTTTTAATAATTTAATTATTTCAAATTTAATGGCCGATGTACTTCCAAACTCTTTTGAATGCAGCCAAGGAGGATGTGGACTCCACCACATATCCTGCAGCAACAGGGGCAGTGGACTGTGTAACAGAAGAGGAAGTGGCTTTGGCGCTCAGGAAGATGAAAGGCTGAAAAGCTGTAGGCCCAGTTGGAATCCCCATCACAGTATGGCATAGCCTAGGGGAGACAGGAACTACGTGGCTAAGGAAACTCTTCAGCAGGATAGCTCAGGGAGATAGAATGCCATTGGAATGGCGTGAAAGTTGGATAGTACCACTCTACAAGATCAAAGGGGATGTCCAAGATTGTGGTATTTATAGAGGCATAAAGCTGATGAGCCACTGCATGAAACTGGGAAAGAGTAATGGAATGTTGCCTCAGGGATAGAACCAGTGTCTGTGGAAATCAGTTTGGGTTTATGCCAGGTAGGTCCACAATGGAGCCAATCTTCATTATGAGACAGATGATAGAAAAGTATAGAGCAGCAGAGAAAGATCTCCATGCTGTCTTTATCGACCTGGAGAAGGCCTATGACAGTGTCCCACGGCACGTAGTTTGGCAGGTATTACGGAAAAGGGTGGGTAGAAGAGGGATTTGTCCGAATAGTCCAGGATATGTACAAAGGCTCCAAAGCCAAGGTAAGGACACCCTGGGGGTATACTAGGGGCTTCCCAGTGAATGTCGGGGTGCATCAAGGTTCTGCACTTAGCCCCTACCTTTTCATCCTGGTTATGGACGATCTGCTAACGGGAGTAGGAGAATGGGACCCTCAGTGCTTGGTATATGCCGATGATATCGGAAAAGTTGGTGACAGCAGAGAAGGGACTAGATGACATCAGAGGATCAATAGAAAAGGGAGGGCTAAAGATAAATATGAAGAAGACAGAGTATTTAGCTTTCAATTGGGATGGACAGGTAAGTAATGGTGACGTCCATTCCAGGGGGGAACTGGTGAAAAGGTGCTACAGGTAAGGTACTTAGGATGTACTTTCCAAAGCAATGGAGAGATAGACGTGGTTGTGACCAATAGAATTAATGGGGAGTGGCGGAAGTGGAGGCAGGCAAGTGGAGTCCTTTGTGATAGGAGGGTCCCAATAAAGTTGAAGGGAAAGTTCTACAGGGCAGCCGTTAGACCAGCTATGCTATATGGGTCAGAGTGCTGGGCAGTGAGGAAAAGCCACGTCAGTAGAATGCAAGTTGCCAAGATGCGTATGCTGCAGTACATGAGTGGTGTTTCAAGAGCTGATCGAATTAGGAATGAGTATGTTAGAGGTAGCCTAGGGGTGGTGGACATCGCCAAAAAAATGAGGGAGAATAGGCTGAGGTGGTATGGACACGTCATTCGAAGAGGGGACGAGGACCTCGTTAGGGCTATGCCAGGGATGCAGGTTGTTGACAGCACCCAGAGAAGGGGGAGACCAAAGTTGACGTGGGATCAGGTGGTCCACAAAGATATGGCGGTTTGTGGGGTGGATGGGGACCTCGTGGGCGATAGACGAGAGTGGAGGGCCAGAACCCGCAGACCCGACCCTCTGTGCCTCAATAGGGTGCATAATTCAACTGATGCATGACTCAACTTTGGATCTAATGAGACATTTTTGCATTGCTATCCCCATTTCTAAACTGTATTTGTAATCTGCGGTTGGCTAAACCATTGAACATGGGACATTATGTACTGGGCAGTAGAGGACCTATTGCAATTGCTAGCTAGAATAATACAAGGGATTCTCAATCATCATCATCTCAACCTTAACCTGCCTGTGGCAGCGTCAGGTCTGCTGGTACACTGAACATACTCTAACCCCAACCAGGCGCCTGGAACCTGCAGGAATATTGGCAAAGTTGTCTGTGGGGGTTGCTGGCCTACCTCACCAATGGATTCTGAATATTTAAAAATAATTGGGGCGCCCCTTTTTTGATGTGCCCCCCCCCCCTTTGATCAGCCCCTGACACATAATGAGAAGAGGAGAGAAGGAGCTTGTTAGGTCCATATCAGGAATGCAGGTTCGAATCACCAGGGGGAGAGGAGACTAAAGGAGACATGGAATATGGTAGTGTGTGGAGTGGATGGGGACCTGGTGGGAGTAGAGGGCTTCAACCTGCAGTCCCAACCCTGCTGAAGGCTGAATAATGGCATGATGATGAATGAGAGATGAACAATGAATGCATCAGCATTTCATGAACACCAGCAGCATCATCTTTGCTGATGCCAACAATTCTTTTGGATGCCATTTTTAGGCAATTTTAGCTATAAGTGAGCAGGCACATTGACATGAGAAGGCACAATATATCCCACAGATACATTACTTAGTATACATTAATTATGAATTACAAAATTGAAATACAGTAAAACCTGCCTAAACTGGACCTTTTATAAACCGGAAACCTGGCCAAACAGAAAATAAATTTCAGAACGGAATGATTTCCTATTTAAAATACTACCCTAAACCGGAAAACTACCTAACGCGGAAACGGAACAAGTTTTGGAAACCGTTTGCATCAATAACCTGGCTAAGACGGGTTATTTTATGCATAACACTACAAAGCAAGCATTAATTTTGAGTTTGACTGTACATGCACCAAAGTTCTAGGGACCATTACGGCCATATACACACAGAGCTACCCAATAGTGAAGCGACGACAATGTACTTCAAAAGACATTTGGTGGCATTGGCGGATTCGAGGGGGGGAAATGCAGCCATTGCTCCCCTCTCAGTGCCTCACTGTGCATCTGTTAACTGATGCATGGTTCAACTCTGCAACTGATGAGGCATTTTTGCATTTGCTATTCCCATTTCTATTCTGCCAGTCCAATCTGCAGTTGGCTAAACCACTGAACATAGGGCATTGTTTAAGGGGCAGTGGAAGACCAATTGTAATTGCTAGCTAGATTTATACTAAGGGATTCTGAATATTTAAAAATATTTGGGGTGCAATTTTTTGAAGTGCTCCCCCTGATCTGCCTCTGGATCAGCCCCTGTGTGAGGGTAGAGTAATTTTTTAGTTTAGGGACTTTTATTTTAAATTTCATCATCCTAATAAAAGGTGATCATATTTTTTGTACTTTGCTTCATTAAAACACAGCCCTTTGTAAAACGGAGACCTGTGAAAACGGAAAAAAATATTGGAACGATCAGGTACCCTTTTTGACAGGTTTTACTGTACTTGATATTATTACCTTTACTCTTCATATAGTATGTGTAAATATACTTATATCTTCCAAATTCTGAAGTTTAAATTTGACGCACAGTCGGGTGCAATGTATCAGAGAGATACACATGACAATTAAACAATAATGACACAAGATATGTGAAGCTTTTCAACTGGATTATGTAGGAAACATTGAGGTAGGAAGACTTAAGGGTGCTCTAGTATTTTTACCCAGCCATTTACTGGGAAACAGAAAAAATTTATGTCATGTATCTATCAGATACATTGTGCCTGATGGAGGGTTAATAATGAATATCAACATAATACCCTTATCACCTGTGGCAGGGTCAGGTTTGTGGGTTTAGCCCACCAGGTCTCCATCCACCACACACGCTATGAGAGAATAAACTACAGTCAGACCTCGTTATAATGCGCCCCATTATAGTAGATATGCATATAGTGGACGATGTCCTTAGTCCCTTCCAAATTTCTTATACAACGCACATTGAAAGGACCTAATATAGTGGATCCCCGTTATTGTGTATAGTGGACGATTCATGTGTCCCCATCAAACATTTTGTATGTTAATCAATGCTCATTATAGTGGACGGATACTTTCATTGTTGGATCACTGGTTGAATCAATGACTTTGCAATCTGAATAACAGAAGAAATTACAGTAGTTAATTATTAAAGTTGTCAACACTGCAGTGTTAAACAGTTGCACCCTTAAACCCATGACTTCCAAGAAATGCCTCTTACAGCATCTTTTTTTCCCAATATGGGGCATCTTCAGTCACAATATCTTAGGGTTGTAGTGTACAGTACATATACCTATTGCTTTCACAGTCTTGTGCCCTTTAGTTGACAGGACTAAAAGTACATTATGTATTGTTTTCACCCTGTTATTTCTTTGTTTGTTGAGCCTATAAATACAGTACTGTATGTTGATGGTAATGAAATAGAATTACTGTATCCACAGCCAAACCTCTCACCATCTATTGCCACCAGTTTCATCAACCCCCAAACTGCAACAACCATAAATACCGCAATTATTCTAATAAACGGCGCGCCGTTTATTATTTTTTTCAATTTATAAATGGAAACTTTTTAGCCGCACAAGTTCATTTCATTAATTTTGATTTTTGCTGATGCCACTCTCGCATCTGAATTTATTGGTAAAATGAAATTGAGAAAAATAATCAATTGTTCATTTAAAATTTAAATCCTTACCCTAGATTCAGATAACTGTAGAGGTTTAGCCACAGGACGATTACTGTCACTCTCAACTGCAGAAATTTCCAACAGTTTAAATCTCTTTGAAACTTTTCCTTCAACAATATCTGCACCTAAGCTTAATTTACATGACTATGACTTATTAGGAAGTTCAACCTATCATGTGAAAATATTGTGAATCGCATTGCACCAGGGTCACCCACAAAACAGATAGGAGGAAGAAAAACCCTGGGGTACACCAGTACCTCTGTTCGGGCATGAGCCTGATTCCTTATTGCAGTATAGTTGTTGTGCAGTAGGTCAGACACCATGCAATATTAAAACTGACAAAGCATTAATTTCCCTGCCAAAATGTGGTGTTGGAACAGAGTGGTACGCCAGCATCCCCACACAGACAACCAGCCAATATTCCTGTGGGATCCAGACGCCTGGCTGGGTTGTTCCCAGTCATAGCATGTTCAATAGACCCACGTACCCAACCCTGCCACAGGCTGGATAAGGGTGTGATGATGATGATACCAGTACCCCTGTGTAGCATTAAAGGGTTAATCATTAAAAAAAGTCAGTTTAACTTGCACGATCACTTCCAGACAGTTTTGAAATAAACGGCGCGCCATTTATTATTTTTTTCAGATAACATGTGCGCAGGTTATTGGAGGGCGCCGTTTATTAGAATAATTACGGTAAGTACTGTATATTATTGAGCAGTTCTGGATTTTTGGATTTTCTAACTTTGTCGACTGTACTTGCAGCATATTGAGTAATTGCCACTGAAATAATGTAGTTTTTCAAAAACCCCATTATAGTGGACAATCGCATATAGTGGACGACTGCTCATGGTCCCGTGGCGTCCACAATAATGAGGTCTGGCTGTACATATGATTAACACTCAGGTCACTTAAAATTCCACGGTGGGTCACAGGTTCGCCACCACTGTTCTAGGGCAGCAACCATTGGGTTTAAAGGAGCTTCAGGAGCTATATTGTTCAGCACCGCTTGTTCAGTAATCTTGGCTGCAGGGTTAGCCAAAGAAGGGAGTCTCATCCCCTGTACCACTGGTAGTCTAACCCTACTAGGAAGGTGGCCTCCCAGACCAGAGGGCCGAGCCAGGGTCGGGGGCCTCAGCGATCCCCCCACAATAACATGAGCATACAAACGCACGTTAGTTGATTTTTCCAAGGATACAGGAAGAACAATTTTGGAATTGACATGCACCATGGCCTTGAACAATAGAGCTAGCTGGTGGGCCATTCTTTTTGGTAGATCAAGTTTTTTTCTTCCTAAATCTTAGCTTCTTGGAAGCAGAGGCAGTGGGTGGTGAGACAACGGAATTACTGCGATTCGTCTCACATTCAACGGAACTTACTGAATCAGAGATAGATGAGCCATTGATAGCCAAAGAAATACCGTCGAACTTAACTTGCATATCCTGCTTAAGTTGAATAAGATTCTCCACCAAAGCTGAATGCACTAAAGCAATTAGACTGAGATCCACTGTATTATGGCTGCTAAAATGGAGCCATTGTGTTCCATAAGTTTTTTTTTTGTGAAATTTGGGCGATTTTGTCTCACTTTTCTTCACTATTACCTTTGTCCAATATTCTGGTCCTTTTAGTAAATGCTCCATGGCAAACTGGAGTCTGATTCTCTGATTTTGTTGTGCTTGAAAATGGCGTGAGATGTTTTTCAACTTCATTACAAAGTGATGGTGCATTAAGTCTTGGATTTTTTTAATTTGCCTTAAAATCCACTTTTCATTTCTTAGTGTGAGAATGCTTGGCAATTTGTTCACCATTTTTAGATCTTTCAATGATATGGTATGTTGAACTATTGACACACCTTTTTCTAAAAATTCAGCAATTGTTCTAACCAGTTTTCCATTTTTGTGATGGTTCCTTTACAGCTGTATGTCCACCCATCATAAACTTTCACAAAATATCCACAAAAGTATAGCAAAACTAAGCAGAAACCAGATGTTAACAGTCCAGTAACTAATTCAAGCCTCCTGGTGGATCCTTGACTTGTGTTGAGAACCCATCACTGCTGTTCTCCCACCTTTCCAATACAGCTCTAAGCAGAACTCATCTGTTCTTCACGTCATCCTAGGGCTTGTGTGTGCAATACTTGATGCATGGGCTGTGGGTGATATGTTTATATTGATTAAGACTGATGTTGAAAAAGCTTCCGACTCAGTGGATCACCAATGTCTTATTGCTGTGCTAACGTCCAGTCTCTCCAATCCTTATCTTATCAACATACTTATTTCTTTCCTTGAGAATAGAAGAGTTATGTTTTGGACGATCCCTAATTTCTGTATGCTTACCGCTGGTGTCCCAAAGGGTTCGATTCTGGGGCCACTGTTATTCAAACAGGCTACGGCAGAGTTACCCACACAGTGTCATAATTGACAATTATGGTCTTTCACAGACGATAATTTCTTTGGCACCTCATGCCCCTCAAAACTTAAATCAAACCTTACTGGAAGCTGATGTCCTTCAGGCCTGAGTATGCCATTGATATGTGGGTCGAAGCATGCATCACCACACTGATAAGACTAAAATCCTTGGGAGCGGCGAGTTGCGTTGGACACACCAGTTCTCCTCTGATCACTGAAGTTAAGCAACGCAAGCCCAGTTAGTACTGACATGGGTGGTCGCTCGGGAAAGCTGGGTACTGCTAATACCCAATAATCGTCGCATTAGTGCAGTGTCTGTGCAGTATATGCATTAGAACTATAAAGTGGACGGGTCTCTAATGACCTTGTAGTTGACCTTAAACTCCAACAAACAACAACTAAAATCCTTGTCTTCCACCCACATCCAACCTACCCTGGCAACTATTATCTTATGTCCTTTGATGACCCTGTTAAGTTTCTGGGTGTCATCTTTGATTCCCACCTTTCTATGGCTCAGCAGACAAATGCCCTGGCTACTAAGGTTACATCATTAGCTTACTTGTATTTGTGGCTGAGGCGTTTAGTGGCCCCCTCTAAACTAGCCATCATATTCCGATTGAAAGTTCTGCCTATTATCTGATACTGGGCCTCTGCGCTGGCTGGCATTACCCTTCTATTATGGAATACCCTTCGTTGAGCATACAATTGAGTGCTCAGGGCAGCATTCCACATGCCTAGGTATAACTGCATTACCCCAGTGTGCCAGAAGTTAGGTTTACTACCATTTTCTCTTTATCTTGACTTCTGTAATCTCTTCAAATGTGCATTAATGTACTGTAAGCACCCTTGCAACTATATAACTCAGTTCTTCCATTTGGCAGCTGAAGTGAGATTACCATAGTGGTTCCTTTTTGTCATACTGCTACCTCCCCACGATGTTCACCGGCACTTCTTTCCAGTCAAGTGTTTCACTGTGTGGAATGCTATAGGATATGCTATAGTGTTACCCTATAGCACATGGTTTCTCTGCTCTAAATATAAATGTATAATGCACTGTTTTCATTTCCGGAAGAATCTTTATGAACATTTTTGCTCAACTTTGCACTTGTTTTCGATGTTAGTGTTGTCTTACTTGTGTATGATTCGTGCATCAATTAAATAAATAAATAAATAATAGTCGTTTTGCAATGACTAATTAATTTATTTTAATTTACTTTAAACTATTATTTTTGGTTCGTTTATAACGAACTTCAAGGGACCGACGGTTTTTGTACGTTGTAGCCGGTGTTCGCTAAAAGTGATTCTATTGTTTATAATGAAGGGTACCTTGTTAACGGTTCTATATTGATTACAGTATATTTGTTATAACTATTGTAAGATACATACTGCCTGTATTCATCATCATCATCACACCCTTATCCCACTTATGGCAGGGTCGGATCTGTGGGTTCTAATCCTCCACTCCCGTCTATCTCCACCAGGCTTTCATCTACCCCGCACACAATCATTTCCCTCTTTACAACCAGCTACCACGTTCGCTTTGGCCTCCCCCTACTCCTTATGCCACCAGATGTCCCAGATGTCTCCTTTCGCATCACATGACCACACCATCTCAACCTATTTTCTCACATCTTCTCTGCGATGTTTCCCAACCCCCATCTATATACCTCTACTGTACACGTTGCACACTCTGTCAGCACGTGACACCCCACTCATATAACGCAGCATTTGCATCTCGGCCACTTTCATTCTGCTCTTGTGAATTTTCCTTACTGCTCAAAATTCCATTCCATATAGCATAACGGGCCTAACTACAGTTTTATAAATTTTACCTTTCAATTTACTTGGGATTCGGCGGTCACACAACACACCGCTTTGCCTGTCCACTTCAGTAATCCTGCATTGATTCTATGGTTAACGTCGGAGTTATCTCCCCATTGCTCTGGAACACAGATCCTAGATACCTAAACTCTTGCACTGCTGGTATCACGTAATTGCCACAACGAACTACACTTCTTTGGTCCTGGCCGCTCCAACTGAAAGCTAAGCTCTGTTTTCTTCATGTTTACCTCAGCCCCCTTCGCCATTGCTGTTTTAATGTCCTGTTTCTTGATGGAGAATTGTCGTTGCATGCTGTCATGTACAAAGACAGAACTCAGCTGAAAATTGTTCCTAGAATGTGTTTTCTCTAGTCGATTTGTACGTTCTAACCAATGTGTTCGTTGTGAGCAACATTAATGCTTTTTTTGTATTGCTTTTCATGGTTCTGACTATTTTGTTTGTTAAATCCGATTGTACGTTATATCCGGTGTCGTTATAAACGATTTCCACTGTATTTTTCATTATCATAGATTTTATTAAAAAGAAAATGGTAGAATACTAAGTTTAATACCGCATTTACACATTAGCGAATAAGACAAGGTGAATGGCAAGGCGAGTATATTCGACGAATGTGTGAACACCACATTCATCATTCACCTTGTGGTTCTCCTCACCATTTGTGGCGTTCGCCTTGAAAGCAGTTTTGTTGACACGAGTCAAAGGGCACGAGTGACCTGAGGTCATTGGAGGATGGCCATCTGGCGAGACAGTATGAGTCAAAGGGTGCTAGTGACGAGGTGATTGGAGAATGAACATCTGGTGAGCAGTCATTATTCATCCCAAGCAAGAACGTGAACGTTTTGATGAATGTCTTGCCTCACCATTCGCCTCGTTTTCTTCGTGAATGAGAAGAAGAGGGGAGGAAGAGCTCATTAGATCCATTTCAGTTGTTTTTGGTGTTTTAGGTATCTTCAACTAGAAGGTCATTAAAGCACCATCCACAGCATAGTTCTTATGCAGAGATTACAAAGACACAACACCACTGCGACGATTGTAGGGCATTATCAGTACCCAGTTTTCTCAAGCGGCCACCCATGTCGGTACTAGCTGGAGTTGTGCTCCTTAACTTCAGTGATAAAACGAGAACTGGTGTGTCCAATGCAATTCGCTGCTCCCATTCATTTCAGGAATGCAAGGGGGTTGGAAGCACACGGGGGAGGGGAAGGCTGAAGGTGAGGTGGGAGCAGGTTGTCCTTAAGGTGGCTTTCACACCAAAGATTCAAGAGACAAGAAATGTGCCTGCTGGATGCAGGAGGCATACGTCTTTGAACACCATCACATTTAATGTTCCTTGAAGATTGGTTGGTTGGTTTTATGCTTACTTCCTCTTTGTTCTGTGTGTGATTCTCCCACATACCAGTTCTTGCCTGATCACTGTGGTGAAGCAATACAACCCCAGCTAGTACAACATGGGTGTTTGCGTTGGAACACCAGGTACTGCAAATACCCATAAATCATTGTAATAGTGTAGCGTCTGTGCAGACTGCATTAGAGCTATGCAGTGGACGGGACTCTAATGAACCTTGTGGTTGAAGGGCCCTTAAACACTTAACAAATCAATCAAAACCTGAAATAGCACATGCACTTTCCAATGTCTAGTGAGGGATGAATCCTAAATATGTTACCTCACAATCAACAATATAGCACAACATTTATTGCTGCCTTTGAAGAGTACCAGGCACTGTATGACACTGCATCTAAGGCGGCTTTCACACCAAAGATGCAAGAGACAAGACATGTGCCTCCTGGATGCAGGAGGCATGCGTCTTCGAACACCAACACATATAAAGCGACGACGTCTTTCACACCGAAATGACATGTGCATCTTACGTCCTGGAAGCATGAGGCACATGTTCCTTGAAAACCGGTTGGTTGGTTTTATGCTTCCTGCCTCTTTGCCTTTTTGGTCAGCGTGTGATTCCCCTGTATTAGAAGATTTGCTCTACTGCGTTCAGGAACACACCAGTTCTTGCCTGATCAATGAGGTTAAGCAACGCACCCAGTTAGTACTGACATGGGTGTTCGCGTGAGAACACCGGGTACTGCAAATACCCAAAAATCATTGCAACAGCGTAGGGTCTTTGCAGACCGCATTAGAGCTATGCAGTTGACTGGGCTCTAATGAACCTTGTGGTTGAAGGACCCTTAAACACTAACAAATCAATGAAAATCTCAATTAGCACATGCGCTTTCCAATGTGTTGGGAGGGATGAATCCGAAACATGTTACCTCACAATCAACAATGTGACACAACATTTATTGCTGCCTTTGAAGAGTACCAGGCACTGTATGACACTGCATCTTCTTATTCCAACCAGGATGCGCATGTGAGAGC
Organism: Trigoniulus corallinus; assembly: GCA_013389805.1. Lineage (NCBI taxonomy): Eukaryota > Metazoa > Arthropoda > Diplopoda > Spirobolida > Trigoniulidae > Trigoniulus > Trigoniulus corallinus. The sequence goes on from JAAFCE010005724.1 coordinate 5,371,832, forward strand.
ATGGAAGGGCCCCTTTCATAAAAAAAGGTGGGGAACAGCTTAGTGATTTGGACACACCAGTTAGTACTGACATGGGTGGCCTTTTGGGAGCGGGAAAGCTGGGTACCAGTTATAGTGAAAAATAGTCGCATTAGTGTAGTGTCTGTGTACTCTGCGTTAGAAGTGGGAAGGGCCCTAAAACACCAACGAACAGATCAAATTCATAAAAAAATATATAATATTAATAAAAAAAACTTATTTTTATTCTGATTTCTATATATCTGTCAGGTAGAAGTGGACAGAAGATGCAGGCTGCATATGCCTCTTTGGTGTGAAGCATGTTTCTCCAAGGAAAAGACACTAATGCCTCCTGCATCCAGGAGGCACATGTTTTGTCTCTTGCATCTTTGGTGTGAAAGCCGCCTTAAGATTATTGCAACCAGGATGTGCATGTGAGAGCATGGAAGGGCCCCTTTCATAAAATGGTGGGAAACACCTTAGTGATTTGGACACACCAGTTGGTACTGTCATGGGTGGCCTTTCGGGAGTGGGAAAGCTGGGTACTGGTAATAGTCAAAAATCGTCACTTTAGTGTACAGTAAGTCCTCAACTTATGCGATTAATTGGTTCTGAAGGTTTTTGCGTAGGTCAAAAAAGCAAAGCACTAAATTTAGAATTTTTGACAAAAAATGTTTTAGTTTTAAACGACAGGTACAAGTCAAATAGTTCTATCTAGGTACACCTAAGAAAATGTTATTTATTGCACATATTTATTGGGCATATTGCACATAACAATCTGCATACATACTGTATTTATAGATGAACTACTTCAACTATTGGTCCAGTGTTAATTGTCTTTTAGTCCTGCACGATAGGAGGGTCATAAATGAAGCTGAAAGAGAAGTTCTACAGGGCAGTGGTTAAGCCATCTATGCTATACGGATCAGAGTGTTGGGCAGTGAGGAAGTGCCACATCACTAGAATGCAAGTAGCCAAGATGCGAATCCTGTGTTATATGAGTGGGGTGTTGAGAGCTAATAGAATTAGGAGTGTATTCTAGACGTAGCCTGGGGGTGGGTGGCATCACAGAAAGAATGATGGTGAGTAGATTGAGGTGGTATGGACACAATGAGAAATGAGGAGTGGGAGCTCATAGGTCCATTATAGCAGTGGATCTCAATCTTTGTGGGGTGTTGAGAGCTGATAGAATTAGGAATGAATGTATTAGAGGTACCTTGGGGGTGGTGGGTAGTGAATACTGATTAACAACTACGTGCATAGTACATAGACTGTCGGCAGACAGTCTTGACTATACAGTGTGCGCCTAGCCTAAAATTTTGTTTGTTTAAATCAATCGCGTAAGTCGAAATCACGTAAGTCGAGGACTAACTGTTGTGTCTGTGTACTCTGCATTAGAACTACACAGTGGACAGGGCGCTAATGACCATGTTGTTGAAGGGCCCTAAAACACCAACGAACAAATCAAATTCATAAAAGCTATAGAATATTAATAAAAAAATTATTTTGATTCTGATTTCTGTATATGCCAGGTAGAAGCGGACAGAAGCTGTAAGCTTCATATGCCTCTTTGGTGTGAAGCATGTTTCTCCAAGGAACAAGACACTAATGCCGCCTGCATCCAGAAGGCACATGTCTTGTCTCCTGCATCCTTGGTGTGAAAGCCGCCTAAGGATATAGTAGTGTGTGGGGTGGACGGGGACCTGGTGGGAGAGGAAGCCTAGAGCTCTCATACGCGACCATATCGCAGGCGGAATAAGGCCCGGTGCACACATGCGATTTTTGCTCGCGCGGGTGCCGCAGGGACACCGCAGAAATTCAATGCACACATGCGGGGAAATTTCGCCAGTACACATTTGGCAACTGTCCAGAAGGCGTGCCCTTTTCGCCCACCAAATGTCAAAACTAAGGAACCGCGTGGATGTGTGCATTGCTCAATAGACCACCAGGTATTACGTGACCGCATGTGCGATCGCGGCGCCGCAGCGGTATCGTAGGGAACTGCGGGCATTTCCAGACGCAGCTCCGGTTTTCGGAGCCGCAGGTATGTGTGCACTCCCTCATTGCAACTAATGTATCTCATGCCGCAATTGGGAGACCGCGCGGGTGCCTCAGGGACACCGCAGCAATTCAATGCACACATGCGGAGAAATGTCGCCAGTACACATTTGGCAACTGTCCAGAAGGCTGTCCAAATGTCAAAACTAAGGAACCGCGCGGATGTGTGCCTCGCTCAATAGACCACGAGGAACTACGTGACCGCATACGAGGCCTAACGCCCGCTGCATACATGCGATTTTTACTCATGCGGCGCCCGCGCGGCCTTGAAATTGCGGCATGAGATACATTAGTTGCAATGGGGGAGTGTACACATACCTGCGGCGCCGCCGGCTCCGAAAACCGAAGTTGTGTCTGGAAATGCCCGCAGTTCCCTACGAAACCGCCGGGGCGCCGCGCTCGCACATGCGGTCACGTAGTAGCCTACCTCGTCGTCTATTGAGCGATGCACACATTCGCGCGGTTTCTTTGCGCGATTTCATAGTTTTGAGATTTGGTAGGCAAAAAGGGCACGCCTTCTGGGTGTTGCCAAATGTGTACTGGCGACATTTCACCGCATGTGTGCATTGAATTGCTGCGGTAGTCGCGGCGGTGTCCCTGCGGCACCCGCGCGAGCAAAGTCGCATGTGTGCACCTGGCCTAAACGCAGCATCGTGCTAGAGCGGCGTTACGGTGAGCGCATAACAGGTGTCGCTATATGAACACAGTCTTCACCGATCGCTCGTTGTTGGCGGTGCATTTAAAATGGCGCAGTGAAATCGCTTTTCTTACCATGAAATGTTTTGCATTTGGGGCTGTAAACTCAGGCGTAGGGTTATATTTCCTGCTGTTTTGAGAAAATCCTGTGAGAATGGTATTTTTTTGGCATTTTATTGTTTTTGAAATCTTCGTTCGTTAAGTTTTAGACCTCCTGTTGCTCGTTAGGTTTTACCTCGCCTGTTGCTCGTTAATTTTTAAACCTCCATTTTTGAATCAGTGATTTCATTAATTGTAAGTTTTATTTTCCATTTATTAGGATCAGGAAGGTTGTATGATTTATGGGTCACTGAATATCAAACTGTTACGTACAGTAGTTGTTATTCGCAATGAGTGTGGATCAAGTTTTGGACGTCGGGTTCTTCAATCAAGTATCGCCCACACGGTAAGTGCAGTTTTTGACTTTGGTTGACTGTGCATCATTTGTGCGAATATCACTGTTTGTGTTCAACGGCTATGAAATATTCTGGAAGTCAGTTGAAAATGTGAGCAATGTGAAACAGCTTACAAAGAGGAAGTAGGCAATTAGACTACATGGTAATGCAATATTTAGCGGAGAT
>JAAFCE010005724.1:5375212-5390731 GCA_013389805.1 Trigoniulus corallinus
GGAAGTAGGCAATTAGACTACATGGTAATGCAATATTTAGCGGAGATAAGGTGTTTCTTGAAGAATTACCGGACGCCTGATATAGTATCTCTAAGGTTTCATCAAATAATTCTTTGTAATCATATCATATCTTTGCTTACTTGTCAGATAGTCCGCCTTTTGAAAATGTGAGAGCAGCGAACAGGTTTTTAATAGAACGTAGTTGTTTTTCGTTTACATTTTGTTTTTTTTGTGTAATTTCCAGTCGACAAGTTGCCTATTATTTAGAATTTATTCCTTGCTACAAAAGTTAGTTGATGGTTTCGTTTTGGAACGCGTATGAATGTGTTTTAGTAGCCGAAAACAGTGGTGTACAACTTGGTGTAATTTCTTTTTCGTGTGGACATCCGTTTCTAACGATGTCATCCTGAATCCAATACTGATATCGCTTAGAGCCCACTGTCCACTACTGAATTTACTTAGACCCCACTAGCCATTACTGAATTCAATAGGAACCCGCTGTCCATTACTGAATTCACTAGGAACCCGCTGTCCACTACTGGATTCACTTGGACCTAACTACTTCTGGATTCACGTGGTCCCCGCTTTCCACTACTGCAGTGGTTGGCAAGCTGTGGCTCTTGGGCCCTTTGAATGTGGCTCTTCCACAAATGACTGTGTTGAGGCGCAGGCAAGCACAGCAGTGTTGTTACTAACCAGATAGTTTAAGATTAACCCTAAATTACTATACATTAATCTCGCAGACTACGTTCTTTTTATATTTCTGAATTTAGAGGTGAAAGAATTAAATTTTTTTAACAAAATCTTCCTAAAATAGCCACTGAATTGCACTTCCACAGGCAGGAAAAATAAAATTTTTTTTGCATTCTGACCTTCTAAACTACACAGAAATGATGAAGTTCTACTGCCATGTGTGTTCAAATGCAATTGGTGATGAGCACAGGGAAAAGACTTTTTCAATGTGAAGAAAAATTAATAGGGTGAATTTTTTTTGCTATTATCATTTTAAATGTTTGCACAATAATAAAACATTTTTTCTAAATTTTTAAATCCATTATATTTTTTATTTATCGAAAACATACTTTGGTAGTCTCACAGATTAATGCTTAGTAACTGTCATTCGTAGGGTACTATAGTAATCTCGGGTTAAGAAGTTTGGCTCTCCAAAGAATTTCAATCATTGCATTGTTGATATTTGGCTGTTTTGACTAATGAGTTTGCCGAAGACTGCACTACTGGATTCACATGGACCTCGCTCTCCACTCCTGAATTAATTTGGACCCCACACTACACTACTGAGGCTGCTCACACATAGCCACTTGCAGCAGCCACAAGTCGCTGTACACGACCATCCATGGCTACCACAGGTGGGAGAAACGTGATCTCGTGCTTGCGGTAATAGAAAAGACGTTACCACTGGCCACAAGTAACGAGATATGTCCACTGCCACAGCTCATGGATCAGTAGTCTACTAGAGTCACGTTCAAACTAGAGTCAAGCTCAGCAGGGTCTTTTTCCCCCGCTAAACGCACCAAGTCCGTTCCCTTGGCTGCAGTTTTGCTAGGCAGTAGATAGACACAGTGGGAATCTCGTTAATCCATTCATACACGTCACTAATCAGATGACGAGGCTTTTGGCTATTTTCGAGCTCCGAGGAGCCTTTCTCTGTGAGACTGATAGAGACAGTGAGATAGATAGAGACAGTGGGAATCTCGTTAATCCATTCATGCACGTCACTAATTAGATGAGGCATTTGGCTATTTTCGAGCTCTGAGGAACCTTTCTCAGTGAGACTGATAACTGTGGCGTAGTGGCCACGCAATGCTGTAATACAAGCCGACCCTCATCTGTGACAAGTTTAATCATTATGGATAATGAAATTCCAGACAACACACATCAAAACAAGTGTTAGTGCAATCTTTAAATATGATAAATTGTTATGCATAGTATGCAATTCAAAAATACAAGAAAATTAAATCAGCAGGCTCTCTTCCTATGTCCTCAAAAAGGACCGATACATCCATACAGAGTTAAGGATGGTGGCTAACAACAACTGGGACAGGAGACGATCTGGAAGTCCTAAAACTTTAACTAAAACTCCCGCGCATATCCACCACGAGCTGACATCACAAACCCTTATACCCTCACCTCAGAAGTGCTAGGAAAAATTCATCGCACTTCCTTCATTAAGGGAAGGGAAGTTGTACATAGCAATTTTATTGTTTACATGAAAGCTCATAGGCTTGGGGGTTTCCCAAACCACGGCGGCATCAGTTATGTGGGCTACAGAATCCTGAACCACAAAACAGATTGGGAATTTTCAGCTCACGATCAGTGGATATGTGGGGCTCCATTAATACCTCCAGCCCTCTCTTCCTCGCCTCTCCGTCCAGTACACACACAATATGATTGTCTAGCGACCCTCTCACCGTGCATGACTGGACACTTTTGGCAGATGTGACCCAAAGATTCTTGGGCATAACATCCATTCCTACATCTCCTGTCCTGGTTATAATGTAAAGCCTTAGTTGGCAAGGTCAAAGTAATGGCCTTAATCAAGTCAATGTACTCAAATCCCCTCAGCCCACGACCCTCAGCAATCCATGTGGATGCCTTGGATCCACTAAGCTGATGGAGGCCGGAGCCAGCCATTGATTTATAGAACTGCTGCTGCCAGTGGAGGTTTATGGCCTCCCGGTCTGGTGGGACAGGTGAAAGCAGATGAATACAATGTGAGACTGTCTTGGCCACATCGGTGCCTGAGGCAGCTTCAGTTATTACATGGTGAATGTCATTCTGCATTCGGTCCAATCGCTGAATGGCGAAAAGCGGAACCTTATGCTGGGCTGGTTGAATACCAAGACCCATATGTTTCAATTGGGAGTGGAAGAATGCATCCGGTGTTGAGGCCGGTAATTTCAATGTAGACTTGATGATGGTTCTAATCTCTCGATCAAACTGCTTCAGCAGACCGATTGGATGTCTGCTGAAGGCCATAATCTGGATCATATCCAGGTTTATGGAGCTACGTATGATGTCAATTTTTTGTTGTGGCTGCAGAGGAGCCTGGGCCACCCTCTGCATGGGAAGGAGGGGTTCAGATAAATCATACCTCCCATCCCGGCGTTGGATGCCCTTGCTTACTAAGCCACTATGTACCAAGAATATGCCAAGATAACATAGATGAGTGCTCCATGTGATGGGCATGATAACATTACCCCCTAGTGAGAAGGGAGAGGCGTCAAAAACATTGTCTTCTTTGCCTTCCCTGAACTCACCAAGGAGAGTGTATAACACTTATTATTATTAAGCTGCATTGATCTGGCTTTGAAAAATGCCTCTGTAATAGAGAGCAGTTCCCTCATGCCAGTCTGTCAGACAAGAGCATGATATCGTCGGCATACGCGATTGCGGCAATAAATTGCCCACCAACCCATACGCCAAATTTATCGGGTAGTGCATATAAAAGTTCATCAATGATGTGGTTGAAAATCCATGGGGAGAGGGGATCGCCCTGTCTCACACCACGGTTTAAATGTACTGCCCCAGTAGTATATGCCGGTGTCGCCAAAAAGGTCAGTGCACCAGTATAACTGCAGAATGTATCATTTGATTACTCTGGGGATACCCAGAGAGGCTAGACGGTGCTTGATTGATGCATGCAACACAGTATCAAACGCCTTAGCGACGTCGATACTTATTGCATGCAGAGCTTTATGAGCCCTAAGGCATTGTGCAATCAATGTATTGACGGTGTCAATTGATGTTGAAATGCCGTCCAGCCTGTGGAAGGCTCTCTGCGACAGATGGAAAGGAAAGGCATTAAGCCTTTCGACCAAGATGGCATGGAAGGCCCTCACGAATACAGACATAATCGTTATGGGCCTCCAATTGGTCGCTTTTGAGTGGTCCCCATCCTTTGGTATCATGACGGTATGACATCTCTTCTATTTCGCAGGGAGCTGGCCGGACACCAGCAGGAGGTTAAAAACCACCACCAGTAATTCCAGCTCCACACCTCACAACAGAGAGATAGTCACCCCATCCACCCCAGGGGACGACTTCTTCCTCTGTCCGAGAGCCTTAGAAACTTCATCTGCCATAGGCCGGGCAGTCAAGAACTGGTCCTCCGTCAGAACACTCAGCTCCCCTGGGGCGTTGTCCTCCAGAGATGCACTCACGAAGGGAGGTCTGGAAGAGATCCTCAAGCTCCTGCTGAGGGGGGGGAATTTCTTCTCCCCCTTTATTCTCAGCAAGAATATGCTCAAGGTACTTCCGCTTACTCCTACCATACAAGCGTTGCAAGTCTGCATACCGAGACCTCGCTGACGCTCTAGCCCCAAAAGGTTTGTCTTTGTTTCTTTCAACAGGTTTCTCTGACTTCTTCTTCTTCCCACCTATGCACTCACACGCAGTTGGTAGGAAGTCCTTACTAAGGGCATCAAGCGTCAGTTTGTCAGCCTGCAGCACGTCCTCGACCAGCACCGTGTACGGCTTCCCGAGAGCCAACTCATGGACATAGGCTTGCAGATCGCTCACATCGGGCACCTCGTCCACTTCACAGATAGAGGTGGTGGAACCAGTATCTCCTAATCGTAATAACGTTGCCCGTACCTCAGCAAGGATTTCTCCATACTGAGGAGAGCACTGCTTTCCTTTCAGAGCCTCCAGCGGCCGCTGGGGAAGGTGGTGGATCATAGCCTGGAGGATATCCCTGGTTTCCAAAGAGACACAGTTAGCCTCCTCCAAGGCCATCACTTCCATTTCCACCCTTGACCACAATCTGTTCGCAGGCAACCTCCCCAGGTTCTCAGCATTGTATTCCTCCGGGTGATGCCGTCTCTTATGCTGACCCAGCCCGATGGCAGAATCAAATGAGGCCTCGCGATGCGGGCACAGATAGTCTCTCCATGCCACGAGAACCAAATTAGGGCCCCGACACTTGGCTTAATGAGGAGAGACTTGAGTGAGGCAAGCATAGGCTTTGCCACATTTGCCACAGGTGTAGCTAATGGCAAGCCCAGCATGATGTGTCTTTATACGAGTGTACCAGTCTGATGATCTGAAAAGTCAGTCGCAAAGCTTACAAGGAAGAGAGCTGCTTATCGGATAGGGAAAAATTGCCACTAATGCCTCGGCCATAACTAAATTAACTTTAGTCACAAAACGTATATCGTAGAAAACAGGCCAGAAATCAAAAACCACTGGAAGAGAGACGAGGCACTAAACTTCTCAAGGGCAAGTAATGGGGAGACACTCGCTTGTTTCTGGTGGGCGTTTGCCTGTTCTTCACCACCTGGCTGGTGTTCCAGCAATGATGTCCTCCTCATCAACAGTGCCAGCCGTTGCAAGTAATAACACCAGAGCTGGCACCGTACCCCTTCTCAGGGGACCAGCCGTTGGCCAGCGGGAGACTATGGGGAGGTGTGGAGCAAACAGAATGACATAGTTTTACAGGCGATAATCGCAGTCGAGTTGATTCAAGCCCCAGGCAGAGGATTTCATCAAACTAATTTCGTACCAAGAGCAAGTCTCACAAACAAGTGCCAACCCGCGACAGGTCACGATTCATCAAGAACTGAGAGTCACAGTTACTACCGCCGTGTCTGTGCCGGACCTATTGAGTTTCAATTGGAAACAGTCCACAACGTGTGGTAGCCGCTAGTGGCCTAAAATTCCTTTGGAACCCACACTCCACTACTACATTCACTTAGACTCCCACTATGCACTGCTGAATTCAGTTGGACCCCACTGCCGACTGCTGGATTTACTTAGACCAGGGGTGGATAACCTTTTCAGTAGGCAGGCCAAATTTAAGAAATAATATTCCCTGCCAGGCCATGCACCTAATGGTCTGAACGCCCTTGGCATCTGTCCAATTGCCAATACAGTCCAACCCTGATAATGAAGACCCCTAAGGGACCAATCATAAGTGTCTTCATTAACCGAGTGTCTTCATTATCCAGAATTTCCAATTTTAGGTCTAATTCATGCTCATGATAGCTTCTTAGCGTTTGTTTGTTTGTTTTCACTTAAAATATACAACATAACGTTTATAACTGAAATTACAATAAACAAATTGATAAATTTAATGAAAACATCAGCATATAGTGAAACCTCCCTTAACCCTTTACTGGCCGAATTGCCTTCTAATGGAAAAAATTCAAACTTTTTGCTATTTTTGGACTCCTTGGGGAAATATAAGGTTGCTTGCTAAGGATCATTCTTGAGAAAAATTTTGAAAGGCAAAAATTTTCATGTTCCCATTTGGGAACATTGGCGCTTTGCAGTTAGTAAACGTCCATGATTCATCGGAAGGGTAAATATGACTCAAGATACACAAGTTTTAATTAAATCCTAAAAATTACATATTGAGTATTTAAAAAATAAAGGTTATGATTAATCCAAGATACAAATTTATTCTAGCCCATGATAACTGGGAAAGCAATGCAAATGAAGATTCTTCTTGCATTCCTTGCATTGTAGTCTGCAGTTTTTCTTACAACTGCTACATCTGTTTTGTCGTCCTTCAATTAAGTAGTGGTTGTCAGTAATCCTTGCTAATTTTGTTGGATGCACCCTAGGTCCTGGTTTAGTTGAAATTCTAGGTTTCACTCTTAGAAGAGCAGTGACAACCTGACTCCTGAACTCCAAATGGTCCATTCCTGTGCCATGCAGTTCTCTGTATAACAACCAGCTTGCAACAATGCTCAAATTTATTCCATTAGCAAATATGTTCCACCACCACTTTTTGCTTCTCAAACGTGGTGTGTAACTTGCCAGAAGTCTGTCACAGATGTCAACACCCTGCATGCCATAATTATAGTTTTTTACCAAATTTGGTTGGGGAACTTCTGTTCTTTTCTTTTCCTTGCGAGAAAATCTTTTGGCTACTCCCATAGGTTCATGTGTGTCATGATTTGAAGCCAAGGTAACAACAGAACTGTCATTCCATCTGCACACAAAAACTGACCCATCACATTTGAAATCATAGGCACCTCTTTCCTTCTTCTTCATTAGTTTTGTTGTTATTAGTGGACAGTTACGAGTTCTTCTCTCCCTTATTGTACCAGTTGCTCTAATCTTCTTCTCTTTTAAAGAGGCAATTAGATCATAACTGGTAAAAAAATTATCAAAAAATACCTGAATTTGGGTTGGATTAGTAACAATCTTCAACAAGTTGTTCACCACACGAGTTCCTAGAGGAGATGGATCATCAGAACACACAGGCTGCTTTCCTCCATAAATTTCCATTTGGTAGGGATAGCCATCACTTGAACATATCATCCACAACTTGAAACCAAACCGAATTGGCTTACCTCTGATGAACATCTTTGAAGAATGATGCCCATAATATGGTATCATTGATTCATCAATGCTCAGTGATTTGTGGAAGACACCAAACTGTAAAAAATTTTTGTTCAGTTCATCATAAATTGGCTGGACCTTTCCATGCTTATCACCTGCTTTTAGTTTGGTATTGTCAACAAGATGAAAGTATCTTTTTAAGTCCCTGAAGGTTGATCTTGACATTACTGAAGGGAAAATTGGGGCCTCTGTGTCTTCACGACTGCTCCAGTACCTCTGTTCTGTTGGAACAGAATGATACCCACTCAAAAGCAAAATTCCAAAAAACTGTGCAATATCCTTCCAGTCCCAACCAAAATCTTTATTCTCACCCTTTTGCATAGCATACAACTTGGATAAGTCAGCCAACTCCTCTAAATATGATTGCAGCAGAATTCTAAAAAATAGCTCAATAGGTTCAAGTTGGATAAGCTCACAGTGGTTTACAGATAGTGGTTGAATAAAACTACTGTCATCTTTCATCTCATTGGAGAAGATGGAAGTCTTTTTCCATTTTGGGTATGATCGCCCTTTTCGATCACTGGCTTTATTTGTCTCCTCATAATTTCTAACAACTGCCTGTACAACAACTCTGCCACACACATCACTCGGAACAACTTCATCCAAAATTTCATCATCAATTTTTTCTTCATCTGTAATATCACCTGTTTCTTCTGGTGGAAGCTCAATAATATCAATCTCATCATCTGTATCTACAATATGTGCATCCCGTAGTGTGTCCACAAAATCAACAGCTTCCTCCACAGTTAAAAACACTTTTGAAATGGTTGACATTATGTAGAAAATTAAATGCAGTTAGAACATGAAAGCACAACACACAACGAAGCTATATTCAGAAACAAAGAAATGCAGTGAACAAGCAACACGCTAAGCAAAATAAACTGAATATGAAGTTCAGCCACTATTTGATAACTATACATAAGAGTAGCAAGCCAGGAAGTCAGCTAGACAAAAATACTCCCAAGGCGCCAATGTTCCCAATTGGGAACATGGTCATTTAAACCTCTGCTGCAATTGTATTGAGGATTTCTTGCAACATAAATCAATATATTCTTACATAGCAACATGTCTTCTATCATTTAACAAAACGTTTTCAAGAATATATTCAAATTTTTGGAAGTTATTATTAGATTGTAAATCTAACCCCAACACCACTAGAAATGGCCATTTTTGAGTCCAATATTCATAATTATAAATGAGACATTTTAGTCTGAAACTGGATTTAAAAATAAGTTTAGAACTTTATTGAATAAGTAAAAATAGAAAATGTCTTAAAAATACAATTTTGACTACGTATTAGTAATTTAGAATCTTGTTCCCAAATGGGAACATTGGTCAGTAAAGGGTTAATGGACATCTCTCTATAGTGGTACATGACGTTTTGTCCCAAAGTTCACTTACAGTGGTAAATCGTTATTCCCAATAGTGGACGCCTAATAGTGGACAGACTTCAATTCCCCATGGCTGTCCATCAATGAGAATATACTGTATGCAAAAGATTGGACTTTTACAAATGTGACTAGCTATCCAATTACAAGGCCAGGTATGTAATACTCTACACCCTTTACTAAAACCTTTACTTCTCAGTAGTGGGCTGAAGGTTAGATCTTTCTGCTCCAACAAAATTCCTAACCACCCTCTTATAACTTCTTAAAACTAGGTAGACTATGTCCTTTTGAAATTTTATAAGGCTGTCTTCATTATCCAGAGTGAAATTATATTGTAGCACATATACAGAAAAAACATAAGTTGTCTTCATTATGCATTATCAGAGTCTTCATTATCCAAGGTACAGTTACATGTATTGACATATAACTTTGGCTGGGACCTACATGTCTTCATTAACCAGAAAATTTCATTATCCAGGGTTTTCATTATCGAGGTTGGACTGTACTTTGCTGTGACTCTGCAAGAAGGCACAAGGTTTTGAGATGGCCCCACCAATCAGAGAAGTTTGGAAACCCCAGAACTATGAACATTTTAAATGACTGATACACTGCATGTCAAGGAAGTACCTCTAGAATTTGCCACCCTAGGCAGCCGCCTAGGTTTGTCTGCCCCATGAGCCACCTGTGGTCAAATTCTTGCCTGGTTGATGCCCAGTCATGATGTAATGTTGTTTTGGTGATATGTACCGTAATTTTATGTTCATTTGACCTAGCTATGAGGGCCACAACATTACTCCCGGTCAGCCGTATGTGGCCCGTGGGCTTTGCTTTGGCCGCCCCCTGACTTAGACCCTACTCTTCACTGCTGGTTTCATTTAGACATCACTGTCCACTACTAAATTTGGCATATATTTAGAATCGTGGACCTTGCAGATGTTTTTTTTGCTTAGTGCATGGTATGCACTGTGATTTGTCATCCTGTGGCGAGCTTGCTAGGTTTCCACTTGTAAGGATCTCCCCATGAAGTTGTAGTACTAAAGCAAACGCAAAGGGTGGTGTAACACAGTATGTAACTCACCATGACATGTATTGAAATAATTACAATGACTAACAACGTGTAATAATTTGCACGACAAACATCATCATCATCACACTCTTATCCCACCTGAGGCAGGGTAGGGTCTGTGGGTTCTAATCCTCCACTCCCGCCTATCTCCCACCAAGTCCCCCTCCACACTGCATTCCTCCATGTCACTTTGCACCACCTGCTCCCACTTCCGTTTTGGTCTTCCTCTACTCCAGGTGCCCCAAATCACCCATTGTCTCATAATGACCCTAGTAAGTTCCTCCTCTCCCCTCCTCATCACATGCTCATACCACCTCATCCGACTCATCTTTTCCATGATGTCTCCCACCCCCAAGCTACCTCTGACATAATCGTTGTGAATTCTATCAGCTCGTGACACTCCACTCATGTAGTGCAGCATTCCCATCTCAGCCACTTGCATTTGCCTTTCTTGGTTCTTTCTAGTTGCCCAAAACTGTGCCATATAACATAGCGGGCCTAACGACAGTTATGTAGACCTTGCCCTTCAACTTCATTGGGAGCCAGCGGTCGCTCAGGACACCACTGGCCTTTCTCCACTTCAGCCATCCGGCATTAATCATATGTGTCACATCGGAATCTATCTCCCCATTGCTTTGGAAAACTGATCGCAAATAACAAAACTCTTGCACCCCTGGTATCCCCTCATCTGCACAACGAATCTCACCCTGTTGCCCCTGGCCACTAAAACTGGCCACTGGCGACCTTCTATAACACTCCCACAGCTTCATAGAATGGCTCATCAGCTTTATGCCCCTGTTGTTTCCACAGTCCTGGGCATCACCTTTGCCCTTGAACAGTGGAACTATCCAACTCTTGCCATGCAGATGGCATCCTGTCCCCATTGGCTAACTTATTTAAAAGCCTTGCCAGCCATGCAATTCCTGTGGTCCCCAAAGTGTGCTAGACATCCATGGGAGTCTTATCAGGGCCTACTGCTTTTTTGACCCTTCATCTTCTGGAGGGTTTTGACTATTTCAGCCTCACTCACCCTCTCCACTGCCTGTGAACATGTGTTCCCTCCCTGTGGAGTGAGTGGGTTACTGTCTGTGACTGTTGCACAGTGGGCAGCATTTAACCCTTATGTCAACAACCAACTTTAACTACGTTATTCCAAAACCAGGGTACCCGGGTACCCACCTACTGAATTATTGAATAACTGATGTTTTTTTTCTTAGGGTTGGCTACTTTTTTTTTGTTGTTTATGATAATTGGAAGCCTGATGTGTCACTGTAAGACATACACAAGTTCTAAAAGTCAATATTACTAATCCATCCTGTGCATTGCAATTTGCAACACAAGTATTCATTAGGTGTTTTGCATCCAACATAAACACCTCTGATTTCTTGAAAGGGAGATGGGATTTAAATTTTATGTTGACCCTCATTGTCCATCGTCTAGACTATATTTAGCTTTCAGTTGGGAAGGAAAGCAAGGGAGTTGGTAACAAAGCTGCATGATGATAGTATGTTACATCAAAGGGGGGAGGGGAGTCGGTCAAGCTGTCATAACGGGATGCACCTTGTGGAGGCTGCTTGTGGGTGAGAGGGAGGTAGGAGTGGGGGTTGTAGGAGAGGGAAAATTAGCAGCACCCAATGTTCAACCAACCACCCATGTCAGTACTAACTTGGGCAGTATTGCTTACATTCAGTGATCTGATGAAGACTGGTGTGTCCAATGCAACTCAGCCACTCCAACAGCATTTGGGAGATAGATTGGAATGTTTTCCATAGTATCAATGGGAGATGGTTGAAGTGGAGACAGGCAAGCAGAGTCCTTTGTGATGGGGGGGGGGTCACAGAACGTGTATTCACAGTAAAACCTGCCTAAACCAGACCTTGTATAAACCAGAAACCTGGCCATCGGAAAATAAATTTTGGAACGGAATGATTTCCCATTTAAATTACTACCCTTAACCAGAAAACTACCTAACGCGGAAATGGAATAAGTTTTGGGAACCGATTGCATCAATAACCTGGCTAAGATGGATTATTTTATGCATAACACTACAATGCAGGCATTAATTTTGAGTGTGACTGTGCATGCACCAAAGTTCTAGGGACCCTTATGGCCATATATACACAGAGCTACCCAATAGTGAAGCAACGACAATGTACTTTAAAAGACATGTGGTGGCAGGGGTGGATTCAGGGGGGGGCAATGCAGCCATTCCTCCCCTCTCAGTGCCTCACTGCGCATCTGTCAACCGATGCTTGGTTCAACTCTGCAACTGATGAGGCATTTTTGCATTTGCTATTCCTGTTTCTATTCTGCCAGTCCAATCTGCAGTTGGCTAAACCACTGAACATAGGGCATTGTCTAAGAGGCAGCAGAGGACCTATTGTAATTGCTAGCTAGTTTTATACTAAGGGATTCTGAATATTTAAAAATATTTGGGGTGCAATTTTTTGATGTGCTCCCCCCTGATCTGCCTCTGGATGAGCCCTTGTGTGGGGGCAGAGTAATTTTTTAGTTTATGGAATTTATTTTTTAAATTTTGTCTTCCTAATAAAAGGTGATCATATTTATTGTACTTTGCTTCATTAATACACAGCCCTTTGTAAAACGGAAACTGTGAAAACAGAAAAAAATTATGGCAACGATCAGGTTCTGCTTTAGAAAGGTTTTACTGTATAAAAAAGCGACACCTAAGGGTGAGAAATTCAACCTAAAATGAGCACTGCCATGTTGGACTATTGGACCACTATTGGTTAAAACCACGATTTTTTTTGGCAAAAACTGCGTGGGACAAAACGGTATAGTTAGTACGGTGCATGGCCACAAATTTATTGCATGATGTGCTTTGTGATCAAATTCCAGTTGATGTGTGCTTTATTTTTTTTTGTTACGTTTATGAAGGATGAATAATGTACAATACCAACAGAATTAAATTGAAATATAATTTAATGACACAGAAAAAAACAGGGGTAGCAAGACCAGTAAAATCTACAAATATACTATGACTAACAGAATACAAAGATTAAAAGCAACTTAGCATCAGTATCCTGAGTAGAGGTCCAATCTCCTTCCTGTGTATCATGCTGGTGGCTGGTCTGAAGATGCCATCCTGAAGATGACATCTTCCATTGCTTTGCAGATCATTGAAAACTTTTTGTTGGAAAGATCATCATCATACCATTATCCCACCTGTGGCAGGGTTGGGTTTTTCAATTGCTACATACTACTACCAAGCTATAAATTCTGGCTAGTAAATTAATGCTTTGTTAGGTTTAATATTGTAACTATAATGCCACAAGAGTGAGGTTCATGCCACTTTGTTGTAAAGAACCTTCTAATAAAAGGTTTTGATTCTTGGCGTTTCAAACAAGCTACACAAGGTGATTGGACCTCTACTTAGGATATCGAAGTTAAGTGGCTTTTAGTCTTTGTATTGTGTAGTTAGTAGTAATATATTTGTAATTTGAATTAAACAAAATGCACAGAACAATTCAACAGTCAATACAATGCCAATGGAATAAACTTGTTTTTCTAAATGTTTGTAATTTTTGTTTCCAGGCTAAAGTATTATATTTTCTACTAAAAATACAAATCAACTTTTTACACCTATTATAAATTACAATTTGACCTAGGAATTTCCAAACAATACAACTTAACATTTTACTGTTTTCAACACAACCTATTAATGTGCTGTTCACTGAATGTGAAGCAGCACTCACCACGAAATGGTTAACCCAGGCACTTTTCAACATAACTTCTGCACTTTTTCCAATAAATTCAGTGATACTCTCTGAAGGGAGAAACATGGCTGTTTGGTCCTTATATTCTTTAAATACCATAAAGTGGGTTGACTTTGGCCAGTTTTCACATATTTGATTTCTTTGAAACATCTTAAGTTGAGTAATATTCAAGCTATTTATGGATTTTTGTTTCTTTTTGTTGCAGATTGATTTCTCTTCAATGTAGTATACTCTAATTTAGCCCACTTGAAGTGGGTGCTCATATTTTTTTAAAACAAGGGGGGGTGGCCAATCTCACCCCACAATGGGGCATTATTATTATTATTTTAATAAACGTACATAAAGTACACTAATAAACACCGTCCAAACGACCAAAATACATTAACAGTAATCCATAGCAAAATTCAAGAGGAACGCATCAGGGTCACAAAATGCTGACGGACATAGGTTATAATACATTTACATAGCATTTTTGACCAATTTTGCCATACAGTGGGGTGTGATTGGCCACCCAGTTTGTTTTAAGAACTATGTAAACACGATTGTAGGCTGCTTTTTTGAAATCAATAGGTTGTCATCATTTCTTATAAATGCGATCAATTTGGTCTGCAATGGAATCGGAGATTTCAAAGTGGTGAGTTCCTTTTGGAAGTGGTGGAGCCAACAGTACACCCAAAATATCTTCGACTTCTATCCAACAGTAATCTTCCTTCAACTGATATTTTTTAGTGCTTGACGAACCGCATGGATGCAAAAACTTCACAAACACATCTTTATTTTCAATGCAAATTTTTTTCAACAACTGACAGCCACCATTTTTGTTCATAACGCACTGAAATCCAGTCACCGATTTTCAATTCTTTAATAGGACTCAATGTTTTTATTACAGAATTGGTGTCATCTAGTTCATAAGCTCCATCTGATTCTTCACTAGAAGACTCATTGCTACTTTCGACTATGGTGTCAGATTCAGACGTAGAATCATTTTTCTGAGTAGGTGGGCCAGGTAGATCTTCATCATCATCTGAATCTCCCAATTGCCCAATGCTTTTGCCAGGCTCAATAGGGACATTGAAAATTAGTCGGAAGGAGTGCTACAAATTACAAATACGAATGATGAACTCGTTCGTATTTGTAATTGTGAAGGGACGTTGAAATGGGATGTCCAAAGCAAATGTTGCCACCATTGGTCAATGGTCACATTCATTGCAAAAGACTATGTGCTACAGTTGAGTGTGATTTTGCTAGCATGGTGTGCTAATCCCATTGCAGGTTGTTGGGAGATCATTTTTTCATGCAATGTATTGATTTTAATGGTTTCATAATTTAAATTTACTAATTATACTTTTAAACTTCATTTTAACTGTCTTAAATATTTTCTGGATTTTGTATTTTGATTAATTTTCCACGTTAAACATCGTTAATGATCAGGTGTCTTTGTTTTTAAAAAGGGCTGCCTCACGCTGCTGTTATAGGTTCATAGCGCATGTGCAAGGGTGTGGCCTACTCAGTGCCTTCCAAATCGTAACTTGGAGAAAGTTACGATTCCAATCTGAAAGGCTTCCAATCGTTGAAAAAGTTGGGGGGGGGTTGAGTGGGAGGCACAACTATGCTAGACACACCCGTATTCGTATTTGGAATGCCTAATTCATGTTTCGTTTCAACGTCCCTAATGTTCAATTTTTTCTTCCTTTTGGCAGGTTCTCGAGAAGCTTTATCATATCTCATTTCTTTCAGCATGTCAATTGTTTCACCAAATCCTGATTGATTACTGTCCTTGTTTTCTACTTCTTTGGGTAACTTTTTTCTAATGGCTTCAGGATTGAATGGATATATACAACAAGCAGCAAAACCACTTCAAATTTTGGGGTCCTTTCATTTCTAGCTTTTTGTTAGTTTTTATTATTTTATTATATATTGTTATGTTTTTCCTTTAACGTATAGAGCTTATTCCCTATCA
>JAAFCE010005724.1:5390831-5434941 GCA_013389805.1 Trigoniulus corallinus
GAAGTTGCAGGGGGTCATTGACGATTTTCAAGGGGGTTGAGGGGGATGTGGAGGAAGTCACAGGGGGTAGTTGACATTTTGGTACAATTTTTTGAACTGCGAGGGAAAACCATCTTTAGGCACAGTAGCTGATTTTCTGTTTTGTTCTTTGTATTCTTTGGGTATTTGGTGCCAAGTAATCTTCATTGGATGAAAGAAGGCAAAATCAAGTGGCCTGGCACAGATGTGTAGAATTTGGAGGTAGGCAAATAAATCTGACTGAATTTTCAGTGGCAAGTTGCAAAACCTTTGGACTGAAATGACTAGAGAGGTTGTCACCAATAAGCACTTTTGAGCCAACAATCTCTTGATACCCTGAGACACACATTGCAGTCCATTACTAAAATGATTCTTTTTACAATATAACCAGCAACATGTTCTGTTGAATGCTTAATACATCTGACTCACTAAAGTTAAGGGCCAATTGTTGCATGTCCTAAGTATTGTATAATGAGGGTAAAATACATTGTGATTGCATTAAATTATTGTTGAGTTCCCTTCTCTTAGTACTGTAGTTTAAAATGGTCTTCAAATTTGATAAGATGTTATCATCCTCCTCACAATTAAAATTCCTAACTGCAAAATTTGAACATATGAGGTGTGTTAGAAAAGTAATGAGACTGATTTATTATTTAGCAAAGTTTTTGTTTTTTTTTCAAACATCAATGTTATCTCCTTCAAAGTAGTTTGTGTTGCAGTGCTATGTTGCTGGTGTAGGTTTGCTCATTGGAGAGTCTTGAAAAGGACTGTTTGGTTCGACGATGGTAGCCCTGCAACTATATTGAAGTTTACTTGGTTAGTCCTGAGTAGGACTAACTGGTTAGCCCTTAAAACGGCTGGTTCTGTGGAGAAATGCTGACAAGACAACTAGCAAGAATGATTGCTGGTGAATAACTGAACTTTATTTACAGTTTCATGAGTTTATATACAGTTGCACAGACAATTGTCAATGCCCTAAGACAAAGTGGTACATTATTTACATGTGAGGAAAAGGAGGGGTAAAGGGCAAGATGTGAACTTAGTCACACTCTTCTTCTGATTCTGAGAAGGGATAGGGTAGGTCAGCAGAATGTTACCTGTGTCCTGAGGGGGAGAGGACAATGGACCAGTTGTCACCTTAGTGTGACCGATCCAATATTGGGGAAAAGATGGGGTGGAGGTGACCTTATGACTTGAGGGTGAGGTCAATAAAGAGAACTTGCAATTATGACCACTGCAACAGTTGCATCCTTCTTCCTATTCTTAGAAGGGATAGGGTAGGTCTGTGGAATGTGACCTTTGTCCTGAGGGGGAGAGGACAATGAAGGGGGCTTGCAATTGTGGCTACTGCAACAGTTCCCTTTGGCAGCTATACACTGGTTGAATCGTTCCTACTCTTGGGAGCAGAGATGGAAGCCTTCAACTGGTAGGGCTTTTAAATGGTCGGTCACAGTCATTTTAATGTTCTCCAGAGTTTAAAAAAACCTCCATGGTGCCAAAGAAGGATTGGCAGTGACAAGAATTCTGCAGTCATGTGATCACAGGTGATGAATCCTGGATATTTGAGTACAATCCTTAAAGTGACAAAGAGAAACATGGCACACTCCACTCTTTCCCCCAACCAAAAAAATGTCAAATGAGCTAATCAAGGATGAAAACAGTGCTGATTTGCTTTTTTGACAGTAGAGATATCATGCATAAAAAATTTGTTCCTACAGGGCAAACTGTCAATCAAGTGTTTTACCAAGGTGTCCTTGAAAGCTCAGGATAAGAGTGATTTGTGTGAGACCAGGCATTGCAGACAAGTGAATGCTTCATCATGACAATGCCACATGTCACATTGCCATTTTCAGCAGGGAGTTTTTGACCTCAAAATGCATTCCTGTTGTTCCTCAACCCCCTATTCACCCGATTTGAATCCTTGTGACTTTTGTTTTCCTAAAATTACAACGTGTCTTAAAAGGATGTCATTTTGGAACCCTGGAGAACATTCAAAAGACTGTGACCAACCAGTTAAATGCCCTACCAGTTGAAGGCTTCCATCACTGATCCTAAAACTGGGAACAATGAGTCCACTGACGTTTAGCTGCCAAAGGGAACTACTTTGAAGGAGATAATATTGATGTTTGAAATAAACAAAAACTTTGCGAAATATAAAATCAGTCTCATTACTTTTCTAACACACCTCATAAGTTGTTGACAATTGTGGTTTTAAATGCAACTACAAAATGAGATGCAGTAGGTCTAACACTGGTAACTCCTAACTGTCAAATGGTTCCAAAAAATTTTCAAGAGGGTCCTGGTTTAAATGTCTCATATTTAAACTATTAAAGGCTTGTTTTTGTAATTCCAACCATAATTTCCTAATAGCCCTTATGTTGCGAATCCTGCCATTTTGGCAAGGATGGGACACTTCTATCATATTTTGTTAAAAACTCCATTTTGCCTAAAATGGGGAAAGCATCATCCCAAAATTGTTGATGTGGGCTTCCCTTTGTGAGCCAACATTTTAAAGCCTTCCCATCTAATATGTCTTGTGTATGTCAATTGAAAGAGTCAAAATGGCTATCCATTAACTTAATAAATGTAGCTATGTGTGCTGCTTCAGATGGTGGCTGAATGTTTGTGCTTCCAGCTTGACTTTCATTTTCATTCTACCAGAGGGATATATATATATATATATGTGTGTGTGTGTGTGTGTGTGTTTATCAGTAAGTCTATCAGCTTGCTTGAAAAATTCATTATATCTTTATGAAAAAATTCTTCTATTAGACACCATTTTGCTGTCCCCCAACTATCATTGCTGATTTGAAAATGAATATCTTTTTCCTGAAATCTATTTCTAATGCTTTTCAAGAGGTGTGGAGCATCAAAAAATAAACTATATCCTTCCCATTAACTTGAAAGAGGGGCCCTAGCCTGTCTCTAACCTTATAAGCTAGTATCTGTAGAACTTTCACATTTGTTGCCAACTGATTGCAAACTGTTGCAACAGGAATTAACCCAATGTTTTGTACAGTTCATATGATGTGTTGTACAGTTCATATGCTGTTAGGTTTCTTGTGAAATAAAAGGCATATGACTTTCCATTTTCTGTTAATTCCTTTTAGCATGAATACAAGAGCATTTGTTGCACATTGTTTGGTCCTGCCCTGATGGCCATAATCCTCATACCCCTCAATTTGTCCTTATGCTGGTTGTAAAATAGCCCTTCATGTATTGCCATTTCATCAAACATAACTTTGCAGTATTTTGATAAGTTACCTATTCTAGCAACCCTCTTTCTAAGGTGGTCATCCATTTCTGGATTGCAACCACACTGAATGTTAAAATTGCTAAGTGCTGTTTGCAGAGTTCTTGGTGATGGCAGGTCAATCAGTTTTCTGAGAAACCTGTAACTCTTAGTGCTCATCTTTCTTATAAATTGAAAGAGCAAACACCTTGTCATCTAGTCCCCATCGCCTTCCCCTCAGTTCTCTCATAGAATGTCGTATTTTACTACTTAACAACTGTGAAATGACATCATGTGCACCTCAGATGTATAATGTATTAACAGAGCTTTGTTACTAAAAACGTTTCTCAAATATGCTAATTTTTCCTTACATTGGAGTTCTTGCTGTGTATATAATTGTTGAACAATTGTCCTGCATTTGCATATATATGCCAGAAAGCAGTCTTGCTTTTCATGGTGTAACTTTGGCCCTCTTCAATTTATATTCCCTTAGAAGTGATGTTCTTGATTTTGGAGTGCCACCCTAAAAAGTTAAGTTATGTCACATGCCTGGTTGACATCTATTCTGAGCTTCACATTCTTGATCAGGTTGTGCTGCTGATGTTGAAGTTAAATCACTTTCAGTCAGTGATGGTGGATCACTTGTAGTTGTTGATGGATTGCTTGATGATGCAAGTGTTGGTAGTGATGCAGGTGTTGGGCTATTCAACATTGGTGCTGCTGAATTGCTTAGACATGTGCAGTGTGGATACTTTAGCAAAATGGCTCAAAATGGTGTGAGCAAAGTGCAAATATCTCTTTGCCACTCATTAAGAGCACTGTAATTGCAAAACTGTACCCACTTCTTACATCTGTAATGAAGACAATGTATGATAAAAGTAAATTAGCCATTATGTATACACATTGCATGTGAAATTCAAGCATTTTCCCCATGCAAAGCCTAGTAAATCATATCATAGTGATTACTAAGTCATTGAATAGAGCAAATGGTTCACATCTCAATAAGGAAATTATCAGGGGTGGATCCAGGAGGGTGAAATACAGCAATTGCTCCCCCCTCAGTTTGTCAATGGGTCACACATTTCAACTGATGCATGATTCGTCTTTGCAACTGATCAGGCATTTTAGCATTTGCTATTCCCTTTTCTATACTGCCAGTCCAATCTGCAGTTGATGGAACTGCTGAAGATAGGGCATTGTCAAAGTGGCAGCAGAGGCCCTGTTAAGAATGCTAACTTGTAAGGGATTTTGAATATTTAAACATATTTGGGGTGAACTTTTTTAAGTGCTCCCCTGATCTGCCCCTGGCACTTATGGAATGTACACCATATGGTTTCCAGCCACTGTTTGTTTACTTGGAGTTATATTTAAAGTTAAGCCAGGGGTTCCCAAAAGAAAGCTATAGCAAATCTATAGCTAAAGCTGTAGCAATGCTCCTACTACACACCTGAAAAGTTGTACATCAGACTAAGCACTCTGGGAGCCTGTGTTGAACATGTGGAGTGGTGTGTGGCCATCCAATCTGGTGTCTGTCCACACCATGATACCTGCACTGCTATAATGGTCCCTTTCCCTGCCACTGAAGGGGTAATAGCAGGCCTCAGATTCTCTCCAGATCTAGGTTCATCTATAATCTGTATAGGCTGAGTCTTGACCTGCTATCACCACTAGCTCCCCAGTTTGTCCAGAGATTGTCCCCACATTCCACGTTCTTGGCCTTAGTCTAGTCCTTATCTTAATTGGGACCATTCTGACTGGGAGCATGCCAGTGAGACTTCCTGAACCCACAGTAATAGAGGGCAGGCTACCTGTGGGGGTGCCATCCTACCCCACAGGAGACACTTATTAGTGTTCTTATCATTACCAAGTGAGTGGAGGTCCCACACTCACTTGGCAGTCCACCCTTTACAACCTATACCTACAAGGTGCAGTCACAGGACTGCCCCTCACCAGACAAACAGACATTATACACTAATAATACCAGTCTAGAACCATCATCATACCCTTATCCTGTCTGAGGCGGGGGTCGGGTCTGCAGGTTCTTGCCCTCCACTCCTGTCTGTTTCCCACCAGGTCCCCGTCCACCCTGCACACAGTCATGTTCCTCTGTACAACTTGCTCCCACGTCTGCTTTGGTCTCCCCCAACCCCGGATGCTGCTGACCACCTGCAGTCCTGGGTTGTACCTAACAAGCTCCTCCCCCAGCCTATTCACCCTCATTTTTTCAGGGATGTCCACCACCCCCAGGCTACCTGTAATATACGCATTCCTAATTCTATTGGCTATCAATACACAACTCGTGTACTGCAGCATTCGCATCTCGGCCACTTGCATTCGATTTACATGGCTTTTCTTCACTGCCCAGCACTCTGATCCATACAGCATAGCTGGTCTAACCACCGTCATGTAAAACTTCCCTTTCAACTTGATTGGTACCCTCCTATCGCACAGGACTCCACTAGCCTGTTTCCATTTCAGCCACCCCACGTTGATTCTATGGGTCACATCCAGGCCTATCTCCCCATTGCTTTGAAATGTCGATCCTAATTACTTAGCCTCTTACACCTTTTTCACCAGTTTGCCCCTCAAGCGTATGTCCCCATTGTTTTCCTGACCACCCCAATTGAAAGCTAAATACTCTGTCTTCCTCATGTTAATCTTTAGCCCTCACTTTTCCATCGCTCCTCTTATATCGTTTAGTCCCTTCTCTATCTCCTCTCTACTATCAGTAACTTTCCCTATATTGTTGACAAATGCCAGGCACTGAGGGGCCCACTCCCCTACACCAGTCAGCAGTTCGTCTAAAACCAGGATGAAAAGATATGGGCTAAGTGCAGAACCTTGGTGCACCCAACTTTCACTGGAAAGCCCCCAGTGTTTCCCCAAGGTGTCCTTACCATGGCTCTGGAGCCATCATACATATCTTGGACTATTCTAATAAATCCATCTTCTACCCTGCTCTTTCGTAAGAACTTCCCACACTACCTGTCGTTAGACACTGTTGAAGGCCTTCTCCATGTCGATAATGGTGGCATGGAGGTCTTTCTTTGCAGCCCGATACTTTTCTGCCATCTGCCTCAGAATGAAAATAGGCTCCATTGTGAACCTACCTGGCATAATCCCAAATTGATTTCCATGGCCACTTGTTTTATCCCAGAGGTGACGTTCCATTACTCTCTGCCATAGCTTCGTGGAATGGCTCATTAACTTTATACCTCTATAGTTGCCACAGTCTTGGACACCCCCTTTACCCTTGTAGAGTGGTACTATCAAACTCTCATGCCATGCAGATGGCATTCTATCTCCACTAGCCAGTTGAAACCTGTGCTCCCTAGGCTGTGCCATACTTGGATGGGGATTCCATCTGGGCCTACAGCTTTTTGGCCTTTCATCTTCCTAAGTGCCCTGGTTACTTCCTCCTCCGTTACAGTCCACTGCCACTGCTGGTGCAGGGTTTGTGGGCACGTCCCCATCTCCCTCCACTTCATTCAAGAGGTTCTGGAAGTTTTCCTCCAACCTCCTCTTTACTTTCATTGGAGAGAGCAGGACCCTACCCACATCATCCTTCACTGTTATGGCTCTGGGTACATCTTTTGCTGCCCTATCTCTATCCTTGGCCAATTTGAAAACTTCTCTCTCCCCTTCCTTTGTCCCTAACTGCTCGTAGAGGGCCTCATACTTCTGGTGTTTGGCCGGAGCGATCTTCCTCTTGGTGGTGGTCTTGGCCTGCCTATACTGCATCTTTGACTCCTGATCCCCCTATCTCCTGCCACCTATCAAATGCAGCCTTCTTTTGTTTGATGGCACCTTCAACCTCTTTATTCCACCACCATGACTGCCTGTTGCCCTCACCAGTGCCTCTCACCCTACCCTGCCCCAAGATGGTTTTCCCACAGGCTCTGATTTTTTGTCTACCCTGTCCCACAGGCTCTGATTTTTTGGGCTACCCTGTCTAACATGGCATCTGTTGTCCCTTCCCAATCCCAATCTACCTGCCTGTGAACTTCTTCTATAAATTCTTCAGTCTTTGTGGGTAGTTTTCACCACCTGATGACCTGGTCTCCCTTCCAGGAATGTGCCTTGCCTGCCACTTTCATTCATAGTTCTATCATTAGTAATCTATGCCCATGTAGCGGACTTTTAGGAAAGTAAAATAAATCGTGATATAATTCTCCTTGAATAAAAATTTATATTAAGGTTGAAGTGATTCAGGCTGAATAATCCTAACTTCTGTGCATGTTCAACAAATCCCCTTGTAGTAGATGATGATCAGCTATGTTGTTATGTATCCTTCCAATAATTAAGTTGTAATCCCACAATATTTAAATGATAAACAGTGAAACCTCTCTATGGGTACACCCCTCATATCGGTATGGATTCTTCAGGCACTGATTTTTTGCCCATAGGCTTAATGTTATTACTACCCCTCTAAACGGTACACCTCTTTAATGGGTACACCCCTCTTTTGGTACACCTAATACAGGTCACCATTTTCAGAACTCGACCTCTTGAATGGGTGCAGGAGGTGGTGACTGATGCATCACCAATGCTTTCAGGAAATCACATGAACAATGAGATGGCATGATAAGGGTATGATGATGATGTTCTTAATATTCTTAAAATGAAATTACTTCTTTAATTGAAAACTATACAATTTTGTATTTGTTCCGCTTCATTTTTGGGTACTGTCAATAACTACCCTATTGCAGTCCACCATATTCATTTGCAATATCTTCTGTGGGGGCCGCCATGTTGCACTACACAAAGAATCCTACTCGAAAAGGTGTAGCATTTGTAGCACTACAACTGCACTATGAAGTTTTGGCTACAGTTTTAAAAGAATTCGATCCCTAAGCTACGAAGTTGCTACGTAGCTTTTTTGAACAGCAATTTTCGTATTCTTCACTACGTAGCGCAATACGTAGCATAAAAGATTATGTGGACTGTATAGTCTTGGTCTCTCCAATTTGACAATTTTGAGTTAAGCTACTGTCATTTCTAAGGACTACTATAATGCTAAACGTTAAAATTCTTGCTATCAGTTGAGGCTAAATTTAAAAACAATTGTGTGAACAGCCATGCCACGAAAGTCTATTTTATTAGAAAATAAAGTAAAAGCCATCCGTGCTCATGAAAATGGAAAAAGTTTTTGTGAAATTGAACGTGAATTAGGATTAAGCCATGGTGTAGTGCAGCGTGCAGTGCAAAAGAAGGATGAAATTCTGCAAATGTGGAGTTCATTTACAAATTCCCAACAAAGCCGAAAGAGAAAGCTGACTTATGAAGGCATTGATCTCTCAACGTTTAAATGGTTTTGCAGGATGACAGGGAAAGGCATACCAATTAGTGGCCCATTAATTCAAGCCAAAGGAAAAGGATTTTCCTCATCTTTGGGAAATGAAGATTTTTCTGCTAGCAATGGTTGGCTTCACTGATTCAGGACAAGGCACAATATTGTTTTGAATACCTTATCAGGTGAGTCAGCTGATGTGAATATGAAAGTCACCGATGACTGGAAAAAAAGGCTGCCTGAACTTCTCAGTGGGTATGATATTAAAGATGTTTTCAATGCAGATGAAACTGGACTATTTTTCCATGCCTTGCCTGATCGGTCACTTGTACTGGAAGGGGCTGATTGCGAAGGTGGCAAGATGGCAAAGGACCACCTGACAGTACTTCTTTGCAGTAGTGCTACAGGTGAAAAACTGAAGCCTGTGGTAATATGGAAGTCAGAAAAGTCAAGATGTTTCAAGGGGTTTTGCATACAGTCTCTTGGTGTCCTTTGGAGAAGTAATGCCAAGGCATGGATAACTGCAGAAATTTTTGTAAAATGTCTAAAGGATGTGAATTCTAAAATGAAGCTAAAGAAGTGATGCATTTTACTTTTACTTGACAATGCAACAAGCCATCCACAACAAGTTGAATTGTCCAACGTCAAGCTAGTTTTCTTACCAGCAAACACATCCTCTGTACTCCAGCCACTTGACCAAGGAGTTATTCGGGTTTTCAAGCTAGAGTATTGCAAGCTTTTGCTGCAGTACCTTCTTGCAAAAATGGATAATGCAAAATGGATAATGGTGTGAGGTGGTGCAAGGAAG
Source organism: Trigoniulus corallinus (assembly GCA_013389805.1). NCBI lineage: Eukaryota > Metazoa > Arthropoda > Diplopoda > Spirobolida > Trigoniulidae > Trigoniulus > Trigoniulus corallinus. The sequence goes on from JAAFCE010005724.1 coordinate 5,400,180, forward strand.
CATGGGACTGTGTTACAGGGAATACAATAATAAACTGTTTTCAGCATTGTGGTATTGGAGAAGCAATTGGAATACCTGAAGATGCATCCCCTCTCCATGTAGTAATGACATTATCTCATGAAATTGGAATTTCAGAAGTTGAATTTGTAGAAGTTTTCTGTCATGAAGATGAAAATTGCTATGCAGAAGATGATCTATTCAAAGATGAAGAGGAGGATGATAATGATGCTGACCCAGAAATTGAGGAGGAACATCTTAGTGGGCAACAGGTTCTTGCTCTTTTGGACCAAATTGATCACTTCTCTATGAAGTTTTTCAATATAGCTTATGGAACAAGAAGTGCTCCTCTGCAGCAGTTCAAGAAAATCATTGCAGAGGAATTAATAAGAAGGCAGCTTGCTTCTCGACAAACTACCCTTGACTTAAATTTACAAAAGTTTAAAGTAGAGAGAATGTTTGCATGTCGCATGTTTGCGTTGCCATAGCAATGCAAGGATGTTTGCAATGCAGTGAAGTCGATCTGTTGGTTGCAGTGAAAACAACCAACAGGGTTAAAATGTACAGAAATTATTAAATTGAATGTTGCATTTCCAGTAATGCAACAATACCCCCCCCCCCCAGAAGAAATAAAGCTAGGGAGTGTGGTGAGTTGTTGAACTCATGCATTATTGGAAATGGTAACGGTTGACACGAGCGTGAGACCTAGTGACCATACCTGCAGGTTGAGCAGGTGTACATGGAATGTGTGGTTGATGGTTGGTGGTGTGTAATGTGTTTTGTGGAATGTTTGTTTGTGAGGGTAATGTTTCCTGTGTTGATGCATCAGAAGTTTCCGTTGTTTTATCAGATGGTAAACTAGTGATGTCGAAATCAGATAAGAATGCTGGTTTAAGTCGGTCTATCACAACATTGTCAGAGCGTCCGTTGATGTCTACTGTTAAGTATTTGTTATTTTTGCTCAAAATTTTGAAAGGTCCATCGTATGGTGGAGTGAGAGGGTGTCTAGAAATACCAGCACGGATAAAGACATGTGAGGCTGTATCCAGATTAGTGTTACGAAAGAATTGTGCTGCTGGTGTGCGTGGCGGCTTGTGATACCTCAAATTTTGAAGGAAATCACCCCAGAATTGTACTCTGGAGTGAAGATGTCTCCAGGTAGGCCTAATGTGGTTCCATACACTATAGTGCTCGCCACGAAAGTTGACACATTAGTGGGAGGCAAAGGATGAGTCCTCTTCGAAAAATAGGGAAAACATTGAAGTTGTGTTTGCCATTACTGAATGAAGCCTGCCATTTGACCTTTTTCAAACCCCCTAATTTTTGTAGTGAACTTTCTTACCTTCTACCTCCCATGTGTCATCTTTCGTGGCGAGCACTATAGTTCAGCAGGTCATGCCTTTAGGTCTGCCTTTACGGCACAACGAAGTGTGAGGAGGATGATAGGCAGGTGAACACTCGAGTGTAAGGGATCTTCTGTGGCCTTTAGTGCTGCTTTGAGTTGATGGTGAAATCATTCTATCATCCCGTGTGATGCAGGATGACAGGAGGTAGTACAGATGTGTTTGACACAGAGTATTTCACATAGTTGATTGAAGAGTAACGAATCGAATTGTCCCCTGTCAGTGGAAATGGTGCTTGGTATGCCGAATCGTGCAAACCAATGTTGGAGAAGTGTTCATGCCACTGTTGAGGCCGTGCAGTATGTGATAGGAATAGCTTCTGGCCATCACGTAAAACGGTCTATGCATGTCAGGATGTATTGATTACCCTGCGAAGGTGGTTGAGGTACTACTACATTGATGTGGATTCTTTTGAATCTAGTTGTTGGTTGTGTGCAGCTGATAGGAGGAGATAATGTGTGTCGCTGTATCTTGCTTTTCTGACACTGTACACATGTCTTGGCCCATGTTCCGATGTCTTTGTTTATTGATGGCCAGACAAAACGTTCTGTGACTAATTTTTGAGTCACCGTGATACCTGGATGTGGTATGTTGTGTAGGTTGTCAAACATCTGTCATCTGAAAGATAACGGTACTAGTGGGCATCACCATGATAATGTTGTGTCACAATATAGGCTAATATGTGAGCCTGGTATGGGTGTGAGAGAAACATCCAGAGACTGAGGGTTGTGTACTAATGCTTTTGTGTCAGGATCGGTGAGTTGTGCTGCATGGAATTGTTCCAAGTCTAGAGAACTAGTTGTTGTCGAATGATGATGAATTGTCGTTCTGGACAAGGTATCCACGATGACATTGGCTGAACCCATTATGTATTGTATATCTGTGGTGAAGGCAGATATAAAATCTAGGTGGCGAGCTTCTCTTGGCGAATGTTTTTCTAAGCTTGTGTTCATGGCGTATGTGAGAGGTTTGTGATTGGTATATACTATGAAATGTCTTCCTTCTAGTAGATAACAGAAGTGTTTTATTGCAAGGTAGATAGCGAGTAACTCTCTACCAAACACGCTGTATCTGGTTTCGGAAGGTTGCAGTTTTCGAGAGAAGAATCCCAATGGTTGCCAACTATTGTCTATAAATTGTTGAAGGACAGCTCCTACAGCGTTGTCTGATGCGTCCGTGAAGAGTGCAATTTTATTGTCGGGCGCAGACCTTGGGTGAAATAGTCGTATGGAATGTGAAAGGGATGCCTTTGCTTCCTGAAGTGCTTGTTCTGTATTTTCGTTCCACTGGATCGGATCGTTCTTTCCAGATTTTCCTTTCAACAGTGCATGCAGTGGACGAAGAATATTGGCACAATGAGGGATAAAATGGTGATCGGCTAAAGCAAACACATTTCTTGGCATAATAATATTCATGTTAAAATTTCAGGTGAGTCAGCTGCTGTTGACCAACCAATAATGGGTGACTGGGTTGAAAATGTATGGCTGAAACTGAGGGCTGGTTATTCTGATGATGACATTTTCAATGCCGATGAGATGGGGTTATTTTTTCGACTAACACCTGATCACACATTGAAATTTAAAGGGGAGAAATGTCCTGGTGGGAAGTTGTCAAAAGAGTGAGTTACAGTTCTTGTTGCAGCCTACATGACTGGTTCTATAAAACGAAAGTTGTTGGTGATTGGAAAAAGTAAAATGCCATGATTTTTTAAACATGTTAATAATCTCCCTGCTGGATGATGTCGCCTATCTTTGAAAAGACTTAAAAATTGGGACAGTGAACTTTTGAAGCAAAAAAGATGTATAATTTTACTTGTGGACAATTGCCCATGCCATCCTCCAGTTGAAGGATTGAAACAAATTAAACTCATTTTCCTGCCTCCAAACTGCACGTCTGTTCTTCAGCCAATGGACCAAGGAGTTATCCGAAGTCTGAAGGTATCATTTCAAAAAGAACTGGTTTACAAAGTCATAGAGAAAACAGAAAATAAGGATGATACAAAAACTAGTGTTCTTGATGCTATATTAATGATATCAAAGGGATGGGATTCTGTGAGGAAAGTGACCATTGCCAACTGTTTTTGCCATTGTTTAAACAAGGATGTACAACCCAGAACCACTTGTGAAGATCATGCACACAGTGATTTGCAACTTGTTGTTTCCCTTCTCAGTTCTGACTGCTCTGCTGATGACTATGTGGAGGTGGATGATGAGATCATTACATGTGAAGAATTATCAGATATTGATATTATTCAGTGTCACCAGAAAACTGAAGAGATACATCCTGAAGATGTTTACCAAGAATAAGAAAATGATTTTGGAAAAATTCCTACTGTAGCTGAAGTGTATGCTGCTTGTTCAACCATAAGAGCATTTCTTCACACGACTGACACACCCCAAACTCTTAAGGAAGCCTTCTCAGGCATTTCCTCATCAATTGAAAACAAATTCCTCACAGCACTACAAGTTAGACGCCAACCAAAAATTACAGAGTTCTTTCTTTGAATTTACATACTGTACACTCTATATACATGTATCCATGTACTTGTATACTATATTTTAAAATTACACAATAAATGCCCATGTATAGTCCACGCACCCAAAGAGTGCAGTTGGGAAAAATGAACTGCCCCAAGAATAGGGGAATAAGGTGCATTTACAATGCCCATCACAGCTTGACCACACTTGACCAAGCTTTGATGAGCATTGTAAAACTTTAAATGTATGGACAATGGGATAAAGGCCAAGGGGGGTGAGGGGCACAACTTATAAATGCATTACATTTAAGAGGGCGGTGGCAAAGGACCCGATTGCCTAGGGCAGTGGTGACGAACCTTTTTTTGAAGACGGGTCACAATGTTAAAAACAAAAAGTTATCCATGGGTCAGGTGCAAACACTATTTAATTTTATCAATAAAAATAAATTATTATTAATAGCAAATCAAGTTTATAAAGTTTAACAATGAATAAAGGTGAGGTCTGCGGGTTCTAGCCCTCCACTCCCACCAGGTCTCCATCCACCCCACACACCACCATATTCTTACGGACAACATGATCCCACGTCTGCCTTTGTAAAGTAGCAAATAGAGAACAAGCACCTCCTAACCCTTTTCCCACCTATAGCAGGGTTGGGTACCCATCTTGTCACTTGGAATTGCTCCCTATATTGATCAGTGTTTTTCCACAGCCAGTTTCCGACCAAAAAAAATTCAGAATTAAAAAAATTCAGAGCAATATCCATATTGTATAGTCCACGCACCCAAAGAGTGCAGTTGGGAAAAATGAACTGCCCCAAGAATAGGGGAATAAGGTGCATTTACAATGCCCATCACAGCTTGACCACACTTGACCAAGCTTTGATGAGCATTGTTAAACTTTAAATGTATGGGTTGGGTACCCATCTTGTCACTTGGAATTGCTCCCTATATTGATCAGTGTTTTTCCACAGCCAGTTTCCGACCAAAACTGCAATTCCTCTGCTTATTTATCGTTGGGTCTACTTTTCGTTTTGGAATTCCACTGACGCGTCCGTGGCGCTCCTCGCCGTCGCAACGCCAGGGAGTGAGCTCCTGCACCTGGAAATGTTATATATACCCAGAGGCGTTTCAACATAGTGTGCCATGTGTGCAATGCACACAGGCATTCTACTTGGCGCATAACTAGCTTCTTAGATCAGCCCCCCAATATGTGACAGCCAGGGATAGGATGTGAAAGAAGTTGCACCAGGGGCCTCATTCCCAAAAGAGGTCTACCCACCTTGGTCCATTATTGAACCTAGAACTACTGCCGCAATTACCAAGTGCACTACCCACTGCACCACCGAGGATTTAGAGCGCCAGGGCGCCTGTGTGCATTGCACACATGGCACACTGTTGGAACGCCTCTGGGTATATATAACATTTTGAGGTGCAGGATCTCGCTGCCTGGCGTTGCAACGCCAAGGAGCGCCAGAGACTAGGGGCGGGTCTACATAGGGACTAATAGGGCTTAAGCAGTGGGCCCCCAAGTGTCAAGGGGCCCCACAAAAATTGAATTATCATAAACATTTAATACTTTTTGATATACAGTGAGCATTTATCATATCTTAAAAATAGTTAATATTAATAATATAATAATAATGATTATTTACACTATTATTCGTTGAATTTTAATCATTGTGACATTATTGAACTTCAATAAGCCCTAAGCCACGAGTAACCTAGATCTGCCCCTGCCAGGGACGCCTCAGTGGAATTCCAAAACGAAAAGCAGACCTGCCGATAAGTAACCATACGGATTGCCGTTTTGGTCGGCAACTGGCTGTGGAAAAACACTGATCACTATAGGGAGCCATTCAGAGTGACAAGATGGGTACCCGACCCTGCCATAAGCGGGAAAAGGGTTAGGAGATGCTTTGTTCTCTATTTGCCACTTTAGTGCAGCCAAGTTGTGTTGGACACACCAGTTCCCGTGGGATGACTGAAGTTAAGGAGCGAAAGCCCACGTCAATACCAACATGGGTGGTTGTTAAAGAACGTTTGGTGCTGCAAATTAACCCTCTCCTTCGTCCTATCACCTACTTCCCCATCTCCTGTGGGCAGCCTTCTAAGGATTCGTCCTGTTATGGCTGCCTAGATTACTCCCCAACCCATGAAACTAATCTAATCGAAAAGGCAGACATGGGAGCATGTTGTGTGTGGTGTGGATGGGGACCTGGTGGGAGATAGGTGGGAGTGGAGGGCTAGAATCTGCAGACCTGACCCTTTATTCATTATTAAACTTCATAAACTTTATTCATTATTAATAATAATGTATTTTTATTCATTAAATTAAATAGTGGTTGCACCTGACCCATAGAAAACTTTTTTTTCCAACATTTTGTTTTTAACTTTGAGACCCATCTTCAAAAAAGGTTCGTCACCAACGCCCTAGGCAATTCAGTCCTTTGCCACCGCCCCCTTATATGTAACACATTTGTAAGTTGTTCAGGCGCCCTTTGCCCCTTTGGCCTTTATCCCATTGCCCATACATTTAAAGTTTAACAATGCTCATCAAAGCTTGGTCAAGTGTGGTCAAGCTGTGATGGGCATTGTAAATGCACCTTATTCCCCTATTCTTGGGGCAGTTCATTTTTCCCAACTACACTTTTTGGGTGCGCGAACTATACAATATGGATATTGCTCTGAATTTTTTTAATTCAGTAAATTGTGATGTCATAGGCAAATAAATATACCTGTTAAAATAATTATAGCCTACTGTAATAAACATTGCAATTATTCCTTCATTAAAATCAATAGTACCACTTTTAGTGGACATTGGCTACAACGTACAAAAACAGCCGGTCCCTTGAAGTTCGTTATAAACGATTTCGACTGTATTTTTGTCATGAAGGAAGAAAAGGTGGGGAATTGTTGGCCTTTTTTTCCACCTCCACCTTAATGAAGGAAAAGCCTATGCGTTTCCTTGATTGGCGTTGCAGGGAGGCGTACATTTCAGGGTCTTTTCCCGGAAGGTGTGGTGGTACCAACATATTGTGTTTTTGGTAGTTGCAGTATGAGATCTCAGTTTGGATCTAGATGTTGACCTAAAAGTGTTTGTGGGACGTTTCTTTAATACAATTGAGCAGATCTTAAGTTCTAAAGAGGACAGTTGTTTTTGTAGTTCATCTAACTTATCCATCCAGGGTTGCTGCTCTGCTGTGCCTTGTGGTGGTGCACTTCTTATTGTGGTTGGTGTGGTAGTAACAGTGGAAGTGATGGCGTTAAGTTGCTGTATGGAGGGATCTAGTACTTCCATTATCTTGTCCGCCATTTCGGCCAGCTTCTCCAGGGATGTGGAGGTGTCGGTGGTGGCCAAAACTAACTGAATTTGGTGTGGCAAACGTGAAATGAATAATTCCCTTAAAAGTAGTTGATTGTCTGGGGTAGAGACTAGTTTTCCTGCCAGGTGTTGCATATGTCACAACAGCTGGGTTGGTTTTCTATCCTCGAGTTGTAAACTGTGTAGAAGTTGCTGTAGTTGTTGTTGAGGGCTGGGGGAACTCCTCTGTGTAATTGCTTGTTTGAGTGCTTTGTAAGATGCGATGTCAGGAGGTTGCAAGATGAGGTCTCTTACCTCTGCAATCACTTCCGGTGGTAATGCATCCAAGGTGTAATCAAAATTTTTTACATCACTCTTAATTTGGTTCCCTCGGGAACGATGTTCAATGATGGCGAACCATGTTTCTGGATCATGAATCCAATAAAGGGGGAGTTTAAAATATTTCCCACCCTGATGCACTACGTTGCATTCTGGTTGATCTTCCGTCACGTTTGCATTGTTGGTACTGAAGTGCGGGAATTGTGAGGGACCCTGCATATTTTATGTAAGTTAAATTAGTGTATTATTGTCTTACCATCAAGGCTCCTAATTACTAATGAATATTAAGAAAAAGTGTAGAGAAGTGATAAAAATGTAAATCCGTTTTCAAACGTATCGCTTATATATCCTGCGTGGAGAGAAATGTGTGGCACAAAATTACTCCTGGCACTATAAAAACCTAAATATGTTGTTTGATGATCGTATCCAAGATGGGGCACTGGCACTAATGACTTGCACTACTAAATTAAAGATGTTTCTTCCATGGGTGACGTTAAATAATTGGTAGGAATCACGTAGTTTTCTAGATCTGTGGAAATCACCTCTTTTTTCTTGATCTGTGTGGATCACGTTGTTTCTATTCCGTGGGGGTCATGTCGTTTTTCTGATCCATGGGGATCATGTCGTTTTTCTGATCCGTGGGGATCATGTCGTTTTTCTGATCCATGGGATCACGTCTGGGTCACCAAAATGTAGCGGACTTTTAGGAAAGTAAAATAAATTGTGATATAATTCTCCTTGAATAAAAATTTATATTAAGGTTGAAGTGTTTCCGGCTGAATAATCCTAACTTCCGTGCGTGTTCAACAAATCCCCTTATAGTGGATGATGATCAGCTATGTTGTTATGTATCCTTCCAATAATTAAGTTGTAATCCCACAATATTTAAATGATATAATTATATTCTTTATGTAATAATTGTTTATAAACAAGTTTTGATGAGTGATAATATAAGTAACATGCATAAATGTTGTGAAAACGAAGTGCAAAAATATACGTCTGTATAGATTGAAAGTTGCGTTTTCTGTGTTTTGTTTTCTTCTCTTCTTTTTAAACTTTAAGAATTAGTAAAATAAATTCAAATGCGAGCGCGTTGCATATGCGAAAAAACATTCTCTAAATTCAAATTTAAATTTACAAAAGTTCAAAGTAGAGAGAATGTTTGCACGTCACATCTCTTGCGTTGCTATGGCAACTCAAGGATGTTAGCAATACACTGAAGTCGATCTGTTGGTTGCAGTGAAAACAACCAACAGGGTTAAAATGTACAGAAATTGTTAAATTGAATGTTGCATTTCTGGCAATGCAACACCCACATTCCTTTTGAAAATTTTCACTGGGGAGTGCCCACCAATCACGTACCTGTGTTGTGTGCCACCCTCTAACCAAAAGGAAATCTATCTGTGACATTCCCTAAGGTGACTAGTATGTGATTAGGTGCTTGTCCCTCTTCCTAAACCAAGTATTCGCTAATGCAAGGCCAAGTGCGTTAGCTGTGTCGAGGATTCATTGCCCATCTAACCTAGCTGCTCCATATCCCCTTCCCCCATGGACCTCACTATAACCCTGGTTTTCTTTGCCGACATGGCCATTGAAGTCCCCCCCAATAACTAAGCGCTCGTTTCCCTGCCATTGCCCTACCTGCGCCTCTAGTGAGTGTACCAGGTCCTCAAACTGTCCTAAAGCCATCCTTAGTGGGTTCATCCAGACCTGCCTGGGGGCATAAAGGGCTAATTAGATGCAGTACTACTCTCCAAACCACTGTAACTAGCAGGAGCCTGCTATTGATACGTTTTACCTGGGTGACCCCCTGCTGCAGCTCACTATCCAACATGATCCCGACCCCATTCCGCCCCCCTTCACTGGCAGCATATATAAGCTTGTAACCCCCCCCGCCCCCCAATGGCCCTTGATCTATTCCCCCTCCACCTAGTTTCTTGGAGGAAAGCTACCTGTATTCTCCATCGCCTTAGGGTATTAGCTATTTCCCCAGATTTGCCTGTAAGGGCCTCCACATTCCACGTTCCTAATCTAAGATTTGCCCCTTTGTTAACAGCACGTGCTCTGACTGAGGTCACCCCAGCCAGATGCCTTGAACCCGCAGGAATGTTGGCACTGCTTGCAGTGGGGGATGCCTGCCTACTCCACAGAAGACACTCGGTGCACTATCTGCCATGGAGTCCGAGGTCCCAACCCCCCATGGCATTGCAAACTACTGCAGGCTGTGACCTGTGGCCAATTAGTGAATCCCCATTGACTGCCGGTGTAAGGGACTTGATCCCTCACACTGGGGGTTCTATGCCTCTCAAATTTGGCATCATGCCTGCAAAAATAATTTTATAAAAAATAATTAAAATAATTTATAGTAATAATAGATAGTAATATTAACCAATATTAGTAATAATGGTAACAGTAAGAATACTAAGCACTAGCAATACAGATAAATGCAGTACTGATAATGGTATAAACCTATTATACATCTACAATATTAAGCGAATAAAAATACTGAAAGTACTAAGTAATAATACTAAATAATAATAGTAATGCTAAAACATACTACTAATAATGCTAACTGTAGGTGGTCAGTTGCTGGCAGGCAACGCATGCCAACCACACTGCTATCGGCAAGAAACGCCACGAGGTTAGGCTTATGAAGCCAACCTTGCATAAGTTTCCAACAGCCAAATTACAGCCCCGACTCCCATGGTCCTACCTTGTTGGGATTCCTAGGGGTTTCCGTCTTAAAAAGGAGGGCTCTACCCCAAAAAAATATGGCTGGAATTGCTTTTAAGAGTTGGAAAAGTGCGGAGCACCGGGAAAGCAGGCGTTCAGTGGACAAGTGCCAGCTAGCGACCCTTGCATTGGCAAACAATGTGCAATAATTGTAATTAAAGGGAAATGGGCCATGAATGGTCTTGGCATGGTGTAGTCTTTCACAGGATTCTTTCCACTGATTTGTTGTAATAAATTGAAGAAAGTCAGGTTTTACATAGGTCCATCAAATTCCTACCATCATTTCCTTGGAAATGTTATTCATGAATTTAAAATTGATTTTACATGTTTCTAGAAATTTTCAATGTTATTGGTGTGTGCCCTGGTTTTTGGGCTTACTACATTTTCATTATGATTTAGAATGTGACTACATTTTTTTGTGATTTACAATTGTTGTTCCATGCAAAACTAACTGGTCAGACAACATAACTTTCAGATTTGAATGAAACTTTCAAGAATCGTTCTCCACAAAGGTTAAATCAAAATGCATTTTTAGAAATATCTTGTTAGGTTTTTATGCAGTTTGTTTTCAAAGTCTGGAGAAAGTGATTTTTGTTTGCACTGACGTTTTCTGTCTTAAATAGTTGAAAATCCTCTCATTCTGTGTCAGATGACTGGCAGAGAATGGGCACATGATGTTAGGTTGCAGAGGAAAGGCATTATCAGCAACAAACCAGAAAGGTCCTCATTGGTAATGGCTGAGGTTCAGAGAGATCCAGTTGTCTTGCTAAGAGCAGTTTACCAAAAGTAGAGACTGCAAGTGTCCTACCATCATGCTGTTTCCCAAAGCCACCTGGGCAAGTTGCATTGCACACACAAGTTCTCAACTGATCCATGAAGTTAAGCAATGCAACCCCAGTTAGTACTGACATGGGTGGCCACTTGGGAAAATTTGGTACTGCTAGTATCCAAAAAAGTCACATTAGTGTAGTGTGTGCAGTCCCTGCATCAGAACTACACAGTGGATGGGGCTCTAATGACCTTATAGTTGAAGGGCCCTAAAACACTAACAAAAAAATTACATTAACCATGGTAAAGCAATATTCAGCATTGCATACTGCAAGCAGTACCAAGCTAAAGAAGTGCTGTTTTCAAGAATTAAACCATTAATTTGTTATTCTTATAGTATCCAGTTAGTTTTTCAAGCATGTAAGACCTTATAATTGTAATATTGTGATCCTGATGCAGGTGGTGCTGAAATTGCTACATGTTTCCCATGAATAGCATCAAAACAGTTGGGGAATTGCCACAACACATTAAACTTGTGTGCTTTTCCTGTTGTTGATGGCTGAAAACCGCACAATGTTGAGAGTGAAAAAACAATAGCTTCCTCATATCCACTTGGTTTGCATCCTTCCTTCAAATATAATTGGCCCAATGTCTGCCAAATAGCAGCACATGTGTAATGAATGTTTCATGATGCTGTGGGTCTTCCAAGCCTATAGCTGCGAGCTTTTGATTTTTGCAGATCACCTGAGGCAAGGTACCATCTCAATAAATGAAATTGTATGTGCTTGTTAATACATGGCAACGAATATGAGAACCACTACTGCAATTCTCACCTCAGTATTACTGCCACCCTTTCAAGTGTCTGTGTTGGATCATGGTTAGGTGACTGACATGCATTTTGTCTTTAATTAGATTATGCAGCATATCAAACAGCTGTGGAGTAAGTCTGTAGGCAGTAAAGAATTAGCCAGGATCACTGGTTTTCATTTCCTGAAACTAGAAATTGAGTAAATGTTTAGGTTGTTTTATGTGATAGTCTTTTATTATGAGTGAGTATTGAGCATCTCCAATATGTTAAGTACTTACCAAAGGTGGTACTTGCCATATAAAAGCCTATTTACTATTGTTGGTTGAATGTGCCACTGTGGTGATCTATGTATTTGTGGCATGCCATATTTTAGTCAGGTTTCATTTATGTAATTATGTGTGTTAATCCTGTGGAAAATGTGCTTTATCACTATAATAATACATGCTTTCAGTAATAACAATTGCACATGTAGTGGTTAAAGCAAATGATTTTTTTGCTCTTTATGCACTGCACATGGCTTTTCCTGCACTTCATATGGCCATTTAAACTTTACACAGTTGCTACACAGGGGTACAGGAGTACCCCATACATCCTTGTTCTAATGCCATATTTTCCCATCGATAATGTGCATGTTATCTATATAAAATGTCACATGATTGAAAAAAGTGACAATGCCCATTATGTAATGAAAATTGAAAAATCGAAACATACCTATGTACACAAAAATTTAAAGAAGTGTCTCACAAAATTAAATTATTATGGAAGCATGCCTTTCTAATTACATTCTATTTTATACAGATCTGCTGTTACAGTTATTTCATCTCATAAATCCATGAGAAAAAGAAGAAACATATAACTTTTATAATTCATTTATTCTATTATGTAGTACTTCTTTATTCTAATACATAGTACTTCTTGTATACATAGAGTACATCGTGTTATATACACGTACAGTAGAACCTCCGAAGTTGACCACCCCTATTTGTTGACCACCTACGTAAGTTGACCAAATTTTCACAGATTGGATGCGCACCACATTGATTAATGAACGACCAACCTCCCCATGTTGACCACCTCTGTAAGTTGTATGTTGACCACTATGACTGTGACACGTAATATTGATTTAACCTCCATAATTTGACCCCTTGTCATCTCTTGTGCCTGACAAGAGCCTTGTCAAGGGTGACAACTGCAAGATTGAAAGAGTATTCAAGGAACGTTTCACTGTATTGCTTAGCACTAGCTCGTCTTAGGGATTGGTAAGACAGGTAATTCATGTGCCTTTAAGAATTTGAAGACCCCCGTGTCACATGGAGGTCAAACAAAGGGCAGCAGTCATCCATGCACATTTGTTTGAAGAACAGGTAAAGGGTGTGAATCTAGAAATGAAGCAGAAATTATCTATCCTACTAACAGTAGACAACTGCCCTGCTGATCTGCAAGTCAGTCACTTGACAAATTTGACACTTAGCTTTCTTCTTCCAAATCCAACCTCAAGAATCCAACCTCTTGACCAAGGTTCTCTCAAATCATTCAAAGTGTTTAACTGAGTCCAGCTCCTGGAGTGAGTTATTCGTAAAACACGTGTCCCCAGCCTGTGGAAGCAGTTTCATTTGCTGCATCCATTAATGCTCTGGGTGCTGTCCTTTGGATAATTCTGCTTGGAAAAAATTCAACCACAAACAATATTGACATATTTTAGGAAAGTAGGATTAATCACAATCCAACAGACAACATTTTAGCCTCATCATACAGCCCATCTTCCATGGCAGAATTTTAAGGAGTAGCCTTTGAAAGTATTGTTGAAGTGTAAACATCTAATGAATCTGATGCAGCTAACTGATTGGGGGGGGGGGGGGGCATAACCTCAAACTACCAGATCAATAGTATTAAGGGCTAGCTATGCCAATCCACTAACTAACTGTTTTGATTATGTAACATTTCATAGAGTTGTATCCAATAAAAGCAGTAATACCCATGTATCAGTACAGTACACCCAGTTCTCCATAAGTTGATAACCTCCCTATGTTGACAATTTTTTTCCACCCTTGGATGGTCAACTTGCAGAGGTTCTGCTGTATGTATAAACATATGATAGGAAAGGTAAATCACTCAAATCCAAGAAATTCGTCACCTGAATCACAATTAAATGAATTGAGTGCATTTATAGTCGTGACCTCTAAAAAAACCCACCTAGAAATGGTACATACAATAAACCGACAGTCTAACTTGGCTCTTATTAAATAACAAGTGATGGCTCTCAGGTACCAAGGTGTTCAGTGGTTAAGGACCTGGGAATTTTTTTGGATACAAAGCTGACATATAAACACCATCTTCATCAACTATATTTGAAAGTCAAAAGGGCATACAATATAATTTGCTATATAAGAGGTATATCACAACTCCCACAGCTACAAACTCATCTATTTCAGGGATTGGTAAAACCTATGATTACTTACGGGCTAATGTGCTGGGCCTCATGTGCTCCCTCCCACTATCAAAAAATTGGCAAGATATTTGATAGGGCCGTTAAGTCCAAAATTTTTGTAACTGACAATAAGCCCTTTAATAACAATTATATTCTCACCCTAGAACAACTTATTAAACATGTTCGTATCAGGTGGATTTACCATCTATGGAATTCACGTCTGATCACTGAAGTTAAGCAACGCAAGCCCAGTTAGTACTGACATGGGTGGTCGCTCGGGAAAGCTGGGTACTGCTAATACCCAATAATCGTCGCATTGGTGTAGTGTCTGTGCAGCATATGCATTAGAACTACGCAGTGGACGGGTCTCTAATGACCTTGTAGTTGACGGGACCTTAAACACCAACAAACAAACAAAAAAATGGAATTCACGAATGGATGCTCCTGATCTATTAGTGTCTCAGGATACATGTACCTGGTCGAAGTCTACGTCAAAGGAATTTTTTTAGTTATACCCCTGGCAGCAGAAATCCAATTTCAAGTGCTCAACGGGATTTTAACTCATTGAATTTATCTATTGATGATTTGCTGTCATCATATGCCACATATAAAAAGAAAACTGCAGCCCTCTTACTGAACAGTAAATAAACAAAGACCAATAATGGCTAACAATTGATGATTCAGTTATCCAGGCAAAATTTCAGAGACACTATAGCTGTTAACTTTACCACTTCAATCCCACATTACGCACCCTCCCTTATTAATCCCCACCCATTTATCCCATCCATGATCCTAAGGGTTCAAGACCTGTTATCATGGATGTAAAAAACTTAAACTTAAACTTACTGTTATGCATGCACTGTAAGCTACATGTGTGTAGCTAAAATAAAGCGGCATTTAACCTACAGTGACCAACATTATTAAAATAAAAATTATTTTCATTTTCTGCAAAAATACACCATAATTGTTTGATTTTTTCCATGATTTCAAGGCAGTACCACATTTAAATGGAAAAGTTACATCAATTTTTTTCATGGCCAAGTGTTAGGCCATACCTTCCCCTACTTGGAAAAAAATATTTTAGTGTTACCTACAACCACCATTTTATAGTAACCCTGTAAAGCCAAACATAAAAAACCCATACATCATCTAAAAAAATCCATCCGCAAAGTATTTCAAAATTTGAAGGAATGTGGAATAAAAAGTTTGCCATAAGCCCATGAGCAAGTTTTTCAAAATTCCACGTGGTATTTATAAAAATTGTATTTTAAAAGTGTATACCTCAAAAATATTCTGCCAAGAAAATTCTACATTGGCTGCTTAAGCCACGTATTCTGTGAGAATGAAAATGAGCCACTTATACAGGCATCATTCAAATTTTTAGACTTTAGAGGAGGTTGTTATTCTATCAGTAAGTCCAGCATGGCTATGGAATTTGCTCCTGCAGAGAACATTTTTTATGGTCCAATTCTATTAAACTTGCAGCTTCATGTATAATTTCAATTGAATCTAATGTGTACAAGGAGATCTTATCCAGCTGGGCATTATGGCACATGCACTTTAATGCATTTGTTAATTTTATTGTTATGTTTTATGTTTATTCCTTATCAATTTCCCTCCTTAGGTCCTTTGCCAATGTGGGCATAATGGTAAACTTCAAGAAAATTCTTAAGCCTTCTTTCCTTTTTACAATAACCTTTTATTTTTATAAGAAAGTCATGTGAAATGGAAAGGCATTTACAATTTTATTTCTAATACTCTAGGTCAAATAATTCCTCATGTTACAATTCCTGGATACCAATGATTTTATAGTTTTTTCTAAATACAAGATTAAAATGGGTTCTTCCAAAAACACTACAATTTAACTAAAAGTATATTCAATACTAACATGCATGCTATAAACACCTAGGTAGTAAAGTATACACTCTTTAACTAAAATCAAAAAGACCTAACTGATCTAAATTGAGTAGACCTCAATTAGTTCTTTCAAAAACGCTACTAATTTGCTAAACATATTCAACACTATCATGCATGTTATAAACACCTAAGTTGTAAAGTATACACTCTTTCACACCACACAGATCCTCTTTGACATATAGTCTAAATTTCTCTACCCTGCGCCTCCCAGTCCTGGGGTAGTTTTTGCCCAACACTATATTTCGTTTCATGAATCAGAAGTCCTTTTGCCCTCAGTAACAGGCTAGTTGTTGACACTTTACTTCCTTTCTCTCTCTCTCAGCAATGACCCATTCGAGAAGTGTTATTTCAAGTTCAGGCTAGAAGCATTTCCAGTATCTCATTGCGCGTTTCTTTTGATGTAAACATTTTATCACCACTTCTCCTTTCCTCCATTCCCGTATGCTGGACTCTCCCACATTAAATTTTCTGGGAGCATCGTGATTTCCTTTTTCTTTCATGGAATTGACAACTACCTTAACCTTCAAGAGCTCGTGTTACTTGGAAGGACACCCAAGGTCACAAGGCGGCAAACTGGCCACCTCTCATTTTTCTTTACATTTGGTATTTTACTAGATGTTTACAGAAAGCATCATGACAAATACAGTTAATTAAACTGATATATAGAAAGTTAAATGAAAAACTAAACTAGATGTGACCTAGTGTTACCCTGATCCTGGTACCCTGATACTGAGACATTGATACCTTAACCCTGATACTCAGAACTTGATACTCGGGCCCTGATACTGGGACCCTGATACTTGGACTCCGACACTAGGACTCTGACACTGGGACTCTCAACACTAGGACTCTGATAGTGGGACCACGATAGTAGGACTCTGATGATGCTGATAGTGGAGCCCTGATTCTTGGATCCTCATACTGGTACCTTGATACCTTGACCCTGAAACACAGACCCTGATGCTGGGAAAATGATACAGGGACCATGATACTTGGGCCATGATACTGGGACACTGATCCTTGGACTGTGATACTGGGATTCTGGTAGGGTGCCCCTGTTAGGCAGACCCTGATAGTTGATCCCTGATAATGGGGCCCTGATTCTGGGACCCTGATAGTGGGACCATGGATCTGCAGTGCTTTGTGCCATGGAGCCCCAAAAATCCTGCTACAGAGCCCTAGTTGAGAACCCCTGTCCTATGCACTTGCAAGGTGGCAGAATGGCGATTTGTGTAACCCTCCACAACCCCAGCTACTTTGACAATGAAATGCTCCAAATTCACATGATTCGGGAAAAAATTTTGAATTGCATGTTGTGACCAAATATACAAATAGATAGTACTAGGGGGTCCCAATCATTTAATCAGTCCTACTACAGTGGGATAAAATTTTGTTAAATTTGGCGGCCAATTTGCTGCCCATGCGAGCTCTTGAAGGTTAAACATCGCTGTATACGATTTTCTTCTCACAATATTTTTCTTCTCCATGGGTAATTTTCATGAGGAAATTCTAAATTACAAAAGCTTAGCTTTAATTTAGGTTTGAAACCGCCACCATGTAGGTGGCACTTTCATAGAGGAAGGAGGGTGCCGATACTAACAAAGCGATGTAAAACAAACTATATATATGCACACAGATGTGTGGCATTTATACACGTTCAAGATAACTATGACCCAGGGCATGCAGTGTCCATACAAATTCATGATAACTACAAAGTACTGGGTGCATGTTATCAATGTGAAAATACCATAATGAAAAGCAATTAACCACCCATCAGGGACTGATTAGAAAATTCAACCTATTGTGTGAAATTACTGTGAATCACTTTGCACCAGGATAACCCGCAGAGAACAGAGAGGAGGTAGAAAAACCCTGGGGTACACCAGTACCTCTTTTTGGGCATGAGCCTGATTCCTTATTGTGTTATAGTTATGCAATATCAAAACAGACAAAGCATTAATTTAACTGCTAAAATTTATATTTTTGTTGTAAAATGTGGTGTTGGAATAGTGGGGTAGGCTGGCATCCCTCCACAAGTTCCAGATGCCTGACTGGGCAGTCATAGCATGTTCAATGGACCCATGGACCCAACCCTGCCACAGGCTGGATGAGGGTGTGATGATGATGACACCAGTACCCTGAGTAGCATTAAATGATTAATGATTTAAAAAATTCAAGTTACCTTGCAAGATCACTTCCAGCCAGTTTTGAAATAAACAGCATGCCATTTATTGGAGGATGCTGTTTATTATTTTTTTTCACCTGAGAGGTGCACCAGTTATTGTGGGGCGCCATTTATTAGAGGGCACTGTTAATTAGAATAAATATGGTAATTAAACTTTATGTCCCAATTACTTCCTAATCACACCCCTATCTTGCCTGTGGCTGGGTCATGCTTGCAGGTTCTAGCCCTTGATTCCTGCCTTTTTCCACCAAGGTAGTTATCCATCCCACACTACCAAGCCTGCTTTGGTCTGTCCCTTCCCCAGGTGCAAGCACTTGGATGTCCATGATGCCCTTTTGCTTGGTGCAAGAGCTCTGAAGAGGAGGCTTGCTGTCACCTGGAACCCTCACAGATAGTGGATGGGTTGTGTGTGGGGAGATGGTGGCCTACCTCACAGAAGACGATTGATACATTATTAACCATAGGGGTTTCTGTGAATTGGAATATTGTTTTTCCAGTGCTGATAGCTCTTTAACTATTATATGGTTCAAAAGCTTTCTTTTCATCGTAAATACCTGCCTTCCACAAACTGCTGTCATTTTGAATAGCAGGAGAGGTCATTATTCCTGATTTTCCATTCCTTTGTATTTCAATATTGCAGTTCTTGTGAGATCACTGAAGTTTAGCAATGCAAACCTGCATTGGTATCAACATAGTTGGTTAGTAGAGAATGCTGGGTGCAGCAAATTTTCCCTATCCTACACCCTACACCTACTTTCTCCTCTTCTGCAAGCATCCTCCTAATGGTTCAGCCTGTTATGGCTGCTTGTCTTAATCCCAACCCATAAGTGTAGCATAAGGTGACAATATGAACTATTTACAAATTGTGGCACCCATCCTCCCACCTCTTACATGTTTCCATTATTGGTACGAACAATGTAATGGGAGTAAACCTGCCAAAAACTGATTTTACAGTATGAGACAAAAGGTTGGAAACTTTCAAATTATCAGTGTTCAGTGCACATTAAATCTGATATTAAAAAGAAACAGTTTATAATTGAATGAATTGGCTATATGCCTTTTATTCTACAAACATGTAGCTATATTTAGTGAAAAATGCAGTGATGAAAAAGTTATATCAACATAATTAGAAGCAAAATTAAAAGTCCTATGTGGGACAGAAGTTTGGAAAATGAAATTTTCTGAGTCAGATGTTTGGAAACTTGGAAATTTTTTGTCCAACCACCTTTTGCTGTAATTACTGATTTAATTCTGTGAGGCATTGATTGGCATTTATCTGAAGTAAAGCTGCACCAAGCATCATGGATGGAAGTTTCCAAATCCATGATATTTGTTGGTTTTGTGTTATTCACTTTTTTCGTCAAAAGCTTCGAAACGTAATTGAGTTGAGGTCTGGGCTATCCCTGACTGTTGCAAAGCAATAACATTTTATTCTTCAAACCACCATTTTGTAGTATGTGATGTATGGCATGGAGTAACTACTTGTTGATAGATAAAATCACCATTTTTAAAATAAAATTTTAATGTGGGAATTTGATGATTGCTTGCTATTTCAACATATTTTGCACTGTTTCCTGAACGTTGAACAAAACATGAACTTGCAAAACTTGATGAACACATGGTACCATGGTGCTTTAGATGTTGTGAGACACATTTTGTGTTAAGCATTTCATGGAATTTATGAGCAACTATTTGTTTAAAGTTGTTGAATAAGCAGCACTTTGCTTCCTTCATCACTGCCGGGTGGATGAAAAGTTCTCACACTTTTTCAACATCTCAGTAGACCTGTGCAACTGTAAAAATGATTATGATTTTGAAAAATAATGCACCAAGGTATTATAGACCAGTGTTAATACCTTTAAGCAAAAAAACTTACTACCAGTGCTCAAAATGACCTCCATTGACAAATACACTTTTGGATGTGTTTCTGGAAATTTGTGATTCAGCTTGCACACTCTTCTACCATAATTTCATCCTAGCACATGCATTAAAGCTGATTTAAGTGAATCCACCCTGGCATACTGTACTCCACACACCTTCTGCTCGAAGATTGAGCACACAGAAAAGTCCATTGGATTAAGGTTTGGCTAGTTTTGTGGCCAAACGCCCTTTTCCCAAAATCCTGGAAAAAGCTCTCTGCACACAGTGATCATGGATTTGGCAGAATGAGGTGGCACCCAGTCCTGCTAAAGTGTGAATCCACCAGTGCCAAAGTGCTGGGCCACCCACAGCCCCATTACATCACTTAAGACCTTCTGTTGACTGCAGGTAGCATTGATCTTGGCATTTCAGTAAATGAAAATCAACGGTGTCTACTCTGAGGCACAAATTGCAGCCCAAGCCATGACCGAGGCTGGAGAAAGACTTAAGACTGTTGATTCTTGTGGCTGGAGTCTTCTGCTGACCGTTTTGGAGCAATTCACTCTGATGATTGTGGTGTGGTTCAATTGTGAAAATTTTTCATCAGTGAAAAGAACTCTTGACAAGCAAGAACCACGAGAAAGATGAAAAATTCTGCGAGATTTATGGAGCCATTTTTCTTTTATTGTGTCGTTTAAGAATTGGGTGTGATTGATCTTGTACCAGTGAAGGTTCAGCTTCTTGACTATGTGCAACTTTCTGTGCAGCTTTTTGTACTGATATTGATCTCTTTTGCAATTTTTTACATTCACCTTCCAGATTTCATTGAATTTGACATTGGATCTTCTGGACATTCTTCAGCATCATCACAGTAGGCAGACAACTGCCCTGAGGGAGGTCCACAGTCCCTCCATTCTCCTGGTAATTTTTCACAGCATCATAGACCATCCATTTCTTGAAACCAGTTGTGTGAACAATGTTTGCCGTCTTCATTCCTGACTCGTGCAACTCGACAAAAGTGACACGTGCTCTCGTGACCCATGACTTAAATGCAACTGAAAAGAAATGAATAAATATGCACTTTCCTAAAAGGAAATTAAGCAATGAATTCAATAGATGTGTAATAAGTAACTAAAAATCGTGTTAATGATACCAAAACTGATTCGAGACATAAGTGTGAGAACTTTTCACCCACCTGGTAAATATTGCCCTCTTCCAATCATTTACAGTCCACAGTCTATGGTTGTTTTTGATGATATTGGTTGCATAGTGACAGCTGACCATTCTGCAGCATTCATTTTTGTTGTGTTACATTGATCATCTCAAATTATGCCCACCAATCTCTTGTCCTGAACCATTGGTGTGATTCTTGGTCTTCCTGATCTTGTTTTTACTTTCATTGAACAAGTTGTTTTAACCCTCTTGGGACAAGACGCATTGCTGTAGTAATTTTAACAATGAGGGTTTTATCTGATTTATCCTTTTTCTATCCCAATTTCTTGAATTAAAGAGTATAAACCCCGAATTTTTGATACAAATTAACTTCATTTACATTCATACAACACAATTACAAGAATCTTACTCCATTCCTAAAATTGTGAGATATCTTTTCTTATCGTTGTCAGAATATAATTTCCCTAAACAGAAATAAAACTGAAAACATTTTTTATAGCTAGAAGTAGTAATTTTAAAATGAAAAATAATAATAAAAAAATGTTGAAAATGACAAGAAATAATTTTTATTATAATTTCCATAGCATCTAGCTAAGAAATGCCCTATGATATCACTTTCAAACATGCAGAAGCATGTAGGAATTTAATTTTTTTCATCATGGAAGTAATCTGTCCAGATTACAAGAAATAGAAAGAAGACAAATTTTGAGAAAAATATCTAAAAATTGCTAAAATTCTCACAAATTTCTAACACTAGTGGCAGGGTGGACCATCTGACCCACTAAGTTGCCAAAAAATTTTTTTACAAAAAACTATACATGCTAAAATTTCCTGGCTTTGCCAGTTGCTAGTCAAAATATTGCCCGAGATTACCTGGAATCTCATCATTTTTTATAAAGTGGTGCATGAGCTGCATTGATTTTAATTTGCACTAGGGTCTGATATGACCCTTCTTGTTCCCAGAGGGTTAAATGCGTTTATAATGTTACAAACTTCATTTTTAGTTAATTGTAGTTGATGAGCAATATCCATTTGCTTTTCTTTAATTACCATTTATCTATGATTATATTTCTGATATCATGTGAAATCTTTTGTTGGAGCCATTGTTACTTTTTCCCAATAATTAATTCAATTGCTCGGACCATAACATTGCCATACTATTGCCACATCGGGATATTACCATGCCAATAAAAATCTTGAAACTCAAAGAACGTGTACCAATCATAATACCAGTAATCATTCCCATTTTTAATGGTTGTTTTGAACTTTGATTTGCAAGTTTCCAAACTTTTGACTGAGAAAATTCAAATTTCTAAACTTTTGACCCACATAAGTCGTTTTATTTTGCTTGTAACTATCTTGATACATTTTCTTTTTCAGCTAAAGATAGCTGAATGTTTGTAGAATTAAGGCCAAATAAGAAATTCACTTCATGTGAAACTTTCTTTTTAATTTAAGATTTAATACAAACTGAGCATTGATTATTTGATAGTTTACAAAGTTTTGTCTTGTACTGTATATCCTGTGCCATGGGTTTTCTATTGAGTTGTGAATCTGATCTCCTATAAAAGGGTAAAGTTTCAAGCAAATTTCTCGACGTAGTTATAACTATGAACTCATAACAGTGATGCTTGTTGTAGCCAAGTTAAGTGTGGTGTACACTTGGCGTTTTTATCATGTTGTCATACATATGTTCTGAAAGCAGTGCTTGCTCCATGACCATGCCATTGTTGTATGCTTTAAAATGTATGCCTGTACTCGTGTGCCTAAAATAAGATGATAGTGTACACGGGGACGTTTTTTTAAATCTTGCAAGGTAGTAAACATTAAAATGGACAGCTGTAGTAATATATTTCATTACAAAAATCCACTTTTTTCCTGCCAAAAAATGAAAAAAGCAAATGGTGGCAGGATTTCTAATTATGGCAGCAACTTTATTTGGAAGTAAATGAAAACGCTCCTGTTGGATGAAAAGTTGGTTAGTAAATCACAATAAACAAGGCAAGATTTTGAATTTTCCATATATATGAGAAAAAAACGTAAATTATGTGTAGTATATTCAGGTTTGGTTGCATTCTCAGACTATATATTTTAAATAGGTTGTTTTGATAATCTCATGAGAGCTCTGAGTGACCAAGAAAACTACAGGTCCTGAATTTGTTTGCACACTGCAACATTTGAAATGGTGGTGGAACTCATTTTCCCCCAGTTGCAGAAATGGGAGACTTTCATGAGGAATGCCATTAGTGTGGCAGAAAAACTTTCTCTGACCCTGAGGTTCTTAGCAACAGATTTCACTTCTGAAAATAAATCTAAATACAAATTCAGCCAAAGGTTACATTGCTTCTATATTTCAATTTAGAATTGGACACAACAGTTGCAAAGATAGTGCCAGAGGTCTGCAAGTGCATTTATACCTGTCTGCAGTCTCAGCATTTGTCTTTGCCATCCACACCTGACCAATGGGAAATTGTATCTGCCAGGTTCCATAGCCTATGGTAATTCCCGCATTGTATAGGAGCAATAGATGGGAAGCATTTTTAAATCTCCTTGCCATCTAGTTCTGGCTCACTCTATTACAATTACAAAGCTTTTTTTAGTGTTGTAATGCATGCCATTGTTGATGCCGATCTGACACTTTGTGTTGATGTTGGATCTAATGGAAGATTGAGTTATGGTGGCATATGTAATAAGTCCTATATGAAAAGGATTATTGAGGAAAACATTGTAAATGTATATATTTTTTGTGCATTAATGCTGTAATGAACATTAGTTAGACGCCATGTTTCTCCAGATTCCAGTCGAAAGAAATTATTTTGGGATTACAGTATATATGCTCTGTTTTTGTAGCGGATGAGGCATTTGGCATTAAAAATTACCTCATGAAGCCATATCCTGGAAACGATCTGACAAAGGAAAGAAGGCTCTTTAATTATAGGTATTAACCCCCTCCCCCATCCTGCAAATCTTGTCTGTGGTAGGAACATGCACTAATTACAGAAATTTTAAGACTTTCCAGAGCAAGGTGATTTCTAGAAAATGCTTTTGGGATCCTTGTTAGTAGGTGGAAAGTATTCCTGGCTTTAATAAGACTTTGCCCATCAAAAGTCAATGCAATAATTCTTGCTTCTTGTGTTCTCCACAACCTGCTATGGAGAGGTAAAGCAAAACAAAAATATATCTCTCCTGGAAGCATTGATTGTGAAGATCCAATATCACGACATATAAATCCTGGCACATAGAGATCTGACATGGGTGGCAGGCAGCTGTATTCTCTCCAGAATAGTAAACAGAATAATGCTTCCAATGCTTCTTTGGAAATTAGAAACCAGTTTATAGAATGTTTTATTGGTGTTGGTAGTGTTGCTTGTTATTTCCAAAAATAATTAATTTGATTGATGTAGGCTGTGATTGCAAGCATATAGATGAATAAAGAAATGGTATTTGTATTATGTCGAAAGAATCCTATTCTGGAGAATAATTTTGTATTGTCTATGCATAAATTAATTCTTTAAATATTCCAGATATAAATGAATGAAGTTTCTATAAACTGTGAACAACTTTTATTTAACTGTTGTATAATTGCATTCAATTAACTGTTATGTATCAGAGCTAATCTTGATGCATCTATCCTGATGAAAGTTAAACAGAATTTTGTTTTTAAAATACACTGGTAACTTTTACATATTTTATAGGTATTCTAAAATTCAAAATTACGAAATAAATTCAAATGCTATTTCCACTACAGAACAATTTGCAATCAAATGTTTTAAATAAAGAAATATAGAAATTCATGACGTTGTACCATGATGCATGTCACTCTGATTCTTCTGTCAAGCATGTGCAACCTCATGGCAATGATTCAATACAATGCATGATCCTAAACATGAATATAATAAATACAAATATCATGGAGAAAATATGTTGTGAACCTCCACAGCAGTGTCCATATATAATAAATGTTATATAATAAACATTATATAATAAATGTTTTATAATCAATGCAATGTTTACATTTTATTCCATTTCATTTAAATAGTTATTAATTACATTCATTAATTCCATTTTTACCCTGAATTGATCATGTCTTGGAATTTTCATGATATTCAGGACCAAAAAATGGGCAAACACTTTTGTTTCCTCTTCAATTCCCTCACTTTGAGGCCCTGGATCACTTGTTGATCTATCTTGGGAAATCCAAGGCCTCCACCATGATGTCCTCATGAAGGTGCCTCATCTTTCTCTTTTTTGGTTGAGGAATTGGAGAAGATATACTCCAATTCCTCAACCAAAAAAGAGAAAGATGGTCCTTCACAAGCCCTCTAGTGGGGGATCAGAAGAACCATCAGAACTTGTGGTAGGTGAAGGTTCTGCAGTCTCATGACTTGTCTCAGGACAATTTATTGAGGATTGTATTTGAGAGCAATTCTGATTATAATACTGGCATTACTACTAGCATACTTGCATACAAATATTGTTAAACCCCAATTATCCAGTATCCTTGGGGCCAACCATGTCTCGGACAACAGAATTTTGTGGATAACTGAAGCACTCGTATATTGAAGGGTTATGAAATGTACAAAGATTCAAAAAGGATGAATGGCCCTTCCCTGTACTACAAAATGAGCCAAAATCTGATTTATCTGAGCTTTTTTAAGAACCCAGCAACAAATGTACCTTCTATACATGAGTGTTAAAAGGTGTGGTCTCGATGTGCCATGAATTTAATAATTGCCATATTGCAAAGGTAGGCCCAAAGATTTAATGTCTCCCTATGATGTAAGGGTACCATTTCTCATTGCCAGATAAATGGTAATACAAGATATTAGAATACCAAATACTCAGGGTTTTACTGTACTAGCATTAATACTTACTTGGGCAGTTCACACACTTTGTTTCCACAACACTCCTGTAGGAAATGGAGCCTAGAATGATGAACCCATTTAAGCCCTGGGCATGCAACAGCACTAGCCCCTGACTGTTTCAGCTCCTTCTGTATCTTGGACAGCCTAACATAATGGTCCCTGATGGTTTTCCACTTCTTCATAACCCTTTCAGACCTGAATTTTTATTTTTGGATGTAAGAAATGTTCCTTTGCAATTTAGGATGCAGAACTGCATTCTGAACAACTTTTTTTTGGGAATTTTTTGATATGGCAAACCGTTTATATAGTACATTAATGTATACAGTTGTGCACATCAGGCCTCGAGCTTTACAAATGCACAACATTGCCCAAATACAAAAATAATTGTAGGATCAGTTACATTTGGTTTTTGATTTATATTTTATTTTCTAAAAATATTAGGCCAAATTTGCAATGAAAAGCAGTAAAAATTATGGAAAATAAAATGATGTTTATGAAAAAAAATTTCTTGAATGCAGAATACAATTTGAAATTGAAATAAGTATTTCTCACAACTATGTGTGTGAAATTTTAAAAAACAGTTTCTTTCCTTTTGAAAACATAAATGCACTTTACACTTTTGGCACTGGACTCTATAGAGTGACCTGAGCATTTGGGAAATTTGCATTGACTTGGAGGACCAGGTTATCCTGATAAATTTCTTTCTTGGTACAACCTTGTCAGCCTCAAGACTAGATGGGCGTCCTCTTTTTTTTCCACAAATTTTTTTCCCACACATTAGCAGTCCATCTGCCACCCTTATTGTAAAATGAAGTAAATCCATTTGCTTCTTGTCAGGGATTCCTAAAATTTTTGCACTTTGCCTGTATTCAAGCCAACTTTGTACAATTGCAAAATCAACTGCATAAAATATCATTCTTAATGTCCATTTCTTGGATTTTATGAATATCCTGTAATAACTTATTAGCTGATTAGCTAACCAACCCCTCCCATGGCATGGTTGTACCTCCTAACTACTTCTGGTCTCTCTACCTTTACATATTTGGCCTGCTTTTTATCCCACCTTTCTACCTCATCTACTGTGCCCTTCCCAATGAAATTTGAGCACAGCCCAGTTGGTTTTTATCAATTCATTTGCAAAGAACAATGTCATCTTTGTTGCAAACATCTTCACTATATCCTCTTGGTTGCTTTTGAAGCTTTTTTCTTTTGAGAATGGAATGTTTTCCCTAAATCTGTTTTTTCTCACAGTCCCAGCTGCATATATATTATTGGCTTTTAGAGCTTGAAACAAATGATATGATGCAAAGTAATTGTCAAAGTACAACTTATGATATTTTATATGGGAAATGGGTTTTGTTAACTGTAAGACAACAGTAGGACCCATTCCAAACCTTTTGACATAGCTTGCATCAAATTCTGTAGAACTGCCCTGATACAAAATAAAATTAAGTACAAGTCCACTCTTTCCACACAACATAAATATTTTAATACCCCAAGGATTAGGTTTACCCTTCATATATTGCTTTGCTGAAAACTTTCCTGTAAATGGGATAATTCCTTCATCAACACAAATGTTTTCTTCAGCATCAAGTTTGCAGCAACGACTGTGAAGTGCATCATACAGGGGCCTAACTTTGATAAATTTGTCTCTATTATTAGATGGAATTTCTAAATTATTTATCAAATGCTAATTTGTCCTTAATTCTAAAAACCTATCACGAGACATGTTATCTAGAAATACATTCACTTTTAAAGCTGCATCCCAATACATACGTAATCTAGGGAATCGTAAAATGCCTGTCATAATATGTAATCCAAATAACACCTCAATTTCTTCTTGAGTTGTGTGTTTAAATGCAAATTTCCCTTGTTGTAAGGCATAAATGTTGGTGTTAGTAGCTATTTCACCTAGGAGTTTATCAGGAATATACTGTTTGAAATAATGCACAGGTGATAACAATTCAGGCTCTTCAGTTTCTGTTCCCTTGAACTTTTCTAAATTGCACAAAAGTGGCATTCTTCTCCACCTGATGGAATCTTTAGGTGTGAGAGTAACACTTGCCAACATATCTGGCAAGCTTGACCCAGCCTCTACTAAATTGGAATTTATGCCAATTTCTTCAGGTTCATTGGGATCTTTTGAAGTTATAGGTACTTCTTGGCAACTATCATAAAGATCAATGATGATATCATTTCTTCCTAACTGATCTGCTCCAACACGTTTCACTTTCAAGTTATCCATATATTGAATGTCATCATCAAGTTCATCTTCTGATAAGTTACAATTTGAATCTAACCATCATTGAAAGAATCAAAAATAGTACTGTAATTTACAGTGTGCTCTATGGAACTTGGATCATCCATTTTTAAATTTCCAGTAGAATAAAGCCTATTCCATAAAAAAAACATTTCATTGTCAAAAACGTACATTATCCTGATAAATTTCGACCATGTGCAGTGAAGCCAACTTTTCTGCACTTGTAACCTGTTGTACACAATTGCGTTCATAAAGTTCAAACAACTCCCTAACAATGTGCAGGTGACTAAAATCTCAGAAGCAAAAATTTATAAATCCTACATACCTTAAATAATTACAATTTGCTATGAAATTAGATTAAGGCAGCACCAAATCTTCTTTTCAGTGGAAAATAGAAACCAGAAAATCGATTACCACTCAAAGCCATGCACCAAGACATAAAATAGTATGTAGTTCACAGAATCACCACTAGAGGATGGTGATATCGCATATATTAGAAGAATAGGGATGGTAAAATGTGTGCAAGTGGCTTCAAAACAGAAATAGTAACATTATTACCAAAACACACACACACATATATATAGATAGATCTGGATATACAGTATATATGTCACTTCTTACTAACCAGCAAAGTGTGGGCCCAGTTTTGAGGCAATTTCACTTAAACACCTCTATCTTGTCTCTTTTATGGTACTCAACCTGGGTTGGGTCCCAAAGACATTGGCACTCTTTGATATGATGTTTTAAGTCATTCTCTACCTCTGTATTCCACATTTTGAATTCCTGTGAAATAGGAGTAAATGCCGGATATATTAGTAAAAAATATTTAAGTGTCATGAAATCAGTTAAGATTCCTCAGTAAAAGGGTGTTTGAAAAATAAGATGCTTCACTATCCACTATGATATACAGTACAGTAGAAATATGTTTGTAATTAAGAATTTTATTTTAACATGTACAGAATTTATAATAACGTTCACTTAATTTATGAATTACTTGCATTTATAAACTAAAAAGAAGCATTTATTTACCTTAAAAATCGCATAGAATTGTAGTAAATTTGTAAGAGTGTGAGCTGTGCATGTTGAACTTTCAAGTGTAAACGCTTCAAAATCAAAAATTTTTGATATTTGAAACATGTATCTTTATGCTTCAAAGCCACTTATGCTCCCAAGTAGCATACAGAATGCTCATCTGTGCACTGGCATAGTATGCTGGCTGCAAATTCGTGACGTCAGAGGTCTTTGAGCATAAGAATATGCATGTAAATTTTATAGTCCTGGCACTTCAAGTTCCACAAACATTCATGATTTTGATAATTATGGATTAAACTGATACCTTCCTCTGGTGTAAATATTGTCCTGCATGGTGGTGAAGAGATAGCACGTTCTGCATGTTTTTCAGTTGATGCCATTTTTAAACTACCCATAATCCACTGCAACTTGGAAGAAAGTAGAAAAATATCAACTTGAAGGTGTGGCTAAAAGTAGCTGTTATTGCAGTTCAACTTTTATAAGAGTAGGGGTGTTCCACATAATAGTTACTACTATAACAGCCACTTTTATAGCAGCGACTGCTTAGTGGAACTGCACCTTTATAACAATAGGGAGGGTTCCACAAATCAATTGCTGTTAAAACAGTTGCTGTCTAGTGGAATTGTGCCTTTAAATGCTGGCTGAGTAACAAACTTCACTACACTGCCTTTAATAGTGCTTTTGTATTATAATCTTCATAATAATGAATTATGGTTTAGAATTTTTTCTCACACCTGTAGATGATGAAGTGTTGCAAAAGCAATTCAGTAGAAAATGCTAGCAATGCTACGTTGATCAATGCCCACCAGTGGAACACATGGCAATGACTTTTTTATTCTTCAGTGCCAAATGTACCCCTGTTGCACACTAACCAAAACATAGCTAAAGTGCTTTAGGAAATTTCTGTTAATTATTATGGTCCTTTGTAGTGGGAAAATTTTGACAATATTTGAAAAACTAGCTGTGGCACCTGGATTGAACATCTACAGTTGACTCTCGATATAACGAATCTCAATATAACGAATTGTTCAATATAACGAAGAGGATAGCTGGTCCCATGAAAAATGCCTATATGTCCCATGTATTAGTTGCTTGATACAACGAACCTTTGATATAACGAAACCACTCGATATAAAGAATGGTTTGGCTGGTCCCTTCATTATCCCACAGTGCAAAATGACTATAATCTCCCATGGGCAGCCTCCTAAGGGTTCATCTTGTTATGGTTGCATGGCTTACTCCCCAACCCACAAAAACTAATCCTATCCAAATTGGATGTTGTAGGTCAAAGAGAAAGGATATCCTTTTATGTCATTGGGAAAAAATTTTGCAAGCAAATTTAGGTAAAAACCACTGGAAGTCATAGAAATCCACAAAAACTGCCTGGCACCAAAAACAATGTGTAAAAAGGCCCTTTGGCAGAGCTGGTGTGACCTTTTGTAGAAATGGGTTCAAAATTAAATATTTTGTGAGGCCTTTTGTAAGAAAACACATTTTACATTTTGTAATATAGAGGCCCATGCAAGGGGCCTTAGTAAAGGCAAGGGGCCTTAGTAATGGCAAGGGACCTTAGTAAAGGCAAGGCTGGATTCTTGTAAAAGTGGTGAACTAGGCTCACAACTCAGCACAAGCCAGAACCAAAGGAGAGTGGCTTATTGCATTGGACACACCAGTTAAGCAATGCAACCACAGTTAGTACTAACATGGGTGGCTTTGTTTGTTGGTGTTTTAGGGCCCTTCAAATACAAGGTCATTACAGCCCTGTCCACAGTGTAGTTCTTATGAAGGGACTACACACACACTACACTAATGCGACGATTTTTGGGTATTAGCCATACCCAGTTTTCCCAAGCGACCACCGATGTTAGTACTAGCTGTGGTTGTGCTGTTTAACTTCAGTGATCAGATAACTGGTGTGTGCAATGCAATTCGCCTCTCCTGACATGTGTGGCTGCTGGAGAAGACTGGGTACTGCTAATACCCAAAAATCGTCACATTAGTGTGGTGTGTCTGCATTAGAACTACAAGGTGGACGTGGCTCTAATGACCTTGTAAGTGAGGGGTGCTAAAACACTAACAAAATAAACCAAAACTGGGGTGAAGCCCCAGGCTGGGGGCGGGTTTGGCAAACGCGCTGAACCCTCCTTGCACCTGCTATGCCTCGTGGTATAACCTGATGGAATACTCGATATAATGAACAAATTTTTCATCCTGTTTGTGTTTGTCATAACAATAGCAGACTGTGTTTTAACATCGGTGGCAGCCAATGTGTTAAATCAAAAACTATGAGATATGGGAAAAGCTGTTCAGGAAAAACTTATAGTTGATAGAGGGGAACATTCATTTCCTAAAACTCAACAGATTGTCACTCTTGGCCACTCCAACTAGCTAACTTGGGATGCATACTTGGTTTGCACTACAAGATAGCTAGTTAGAGCAGCTAAGAACTAATGTCTTACACACACATTAGGTGTTATGCATATCATTATAGCATAGAAATTTCTCCCTTTCTTACATTTCTCCCTTTCATCCACTATACATGATTGTCCAGAATAATTGGGTTTTTGAAAAACTACAAGTGCAAAATAATACAGATGCATGAACAAACTGTTTATTCTGAAAATCAGTGGTTTTAGTCTGAGTTAATGAACCAATTAATTTGTCATTTGATGAATTTTGAGCCAATCATAACATTTGTGAATCATCATCACAATTTTCCTGGCATTGAAAATAGTTTAGAACAACTTTTAAAGCCTTTTGGGCCTCTTTCAGTATAGGTGGAACAATAGCACCAAATTCATGATCATTCACATTGTCATTTTTGATTTCAGTTTTACAATTGGAATTTTCACTTGTGGAGCTCATCATCATTATCCCACCTTTGGTGGGGGTCAGGTGTGTGGGTTCTTGCCCTCCACTCCTGTCTGTTTTCCACTTGGTCCTTATCCACCCCACAGAAAACCATGTCCCTCCAGACTCCAGGAATGCTCTTGGCTTGCTGAAATTTCCATTTATTACCAGAGGCAGCTTTTTAGTTCATCATGTTTGAGTCAACTAAGACTGTTAGACTTTCTTTACTTCTTTTGCCCCCATGGCATGGGCCCCCTGTGAAAGTCATTGTTTTATCTGAGAAGCATTTCCAAAATAGGCCAGTTTCATCTAAAATAAAAATAGTTCATGGGTGATAATTTTTCACCAAAGTTGGTAATTCTTATTCCGGCCAAATTTTGTAATTAGGACATCACTTTCACCAGTGACATTCTTGAGATGATTTGGTACTGTTTTTTAAAATGTGCCAACAAACTGTCACTTACACTAAAACCTGTTAAAGATTAATTTTGTAAAAATAACTTGCGATTTTTTTTTACTGATTTACCACCAATGTTTATTTTTGTTGCAAAATACTTTGCTTTTTCTTGCAGTAGTGGGCCTGACACTGGAATGATCTCTGACTGCATTTTTTCAGCCATTGAATAAGTACTGATTCAAGTTCTGGTAATTTGGAAAATCTCATTTTTTAGTTGCCAAGCTGATTGTCCTTTGTGAAGTCATATTATTTGCAATTCTTGATATTTGCACCAACTGCATATTTTGATATGCCACAAATCTTGGTGAATCTTTCTGGAAATCTTCACTGCAAAGTGCCCAGCAGTCTTGGATCTCAGCCCTATGTTCTACTCTACCATGAAAAAGTCTATTTGGGACCTTCCCTGTGGGGAATGAAAGGTGATGAGGTGCTTTTCCTTCCTTTTGAACCATGTATTGGCTAATGCAAGACTGTGTGCTTGGGCTGACTCCAGGACTTTCTGGCCTGCATGGCTGGCCAGGCCATGCCCACATCCCCCATGGACCTCTTCATATCCCAAACCCTCCTAGCCCACATGGGCATTAAAGTCACCTCCAATGCCTTTCACTATCTGAACCTCTCTTTCAAAGTCCCTCCAAAACTCATCTCTTATTATATCCCCCAGGCCTGCCTGGGGGCATATGCACTGATGAGGTGGAGCCCAATGCCCTGCCAGACTATGGTTACTATCAACATACTACTGTTTTTGCACTTGACTGCTGTAACCCCCTGCTGTAGCTCATCACTCAATATAATCCCCACCCCATTTCATCCTTCTTCACTGCCAGTATAGATAAGTTTATATCCTTCCCCCAGTTCTCTTGATCTATTTCCCCTCCATTTAGTCTCCTGTAAGAAAGCTATATTGATACGTCTATGTTTAAGGGTGTTAACAAATTCCCCTGTTTTCTCTGAGAGGGTCCCCACATTCCAGGTCCCTAACCTCAGCTTTGCCCCTGTAATTTGTGTGACAGCTCTGACTGGGGGCGCCCCTGTCAGACGTCTGGAACTTCAAGCAATAGTGACAGGGCTACGTATGGGGGTGTCATCCTACCCCACAGGAGACACTCATTAGTTGTTGCAGCATTGCCAAATGACTGGAGGCCCCATGCTCACCTGGCTAGATATCATTCACACTACCGGAGGCATGCAGTTGTAC
The DNA here is from genome assembly GCA_013389805.1 of Trigoniulus corallinus. Lineage (NCBI taxonomy): Eukaryota > Metazoa > Arthropoda > Diplopoda > Spirobolida > Trigoniulidae > Trigoniulus > Trigoniulus corallinus. The sequence continues at coordinate 5,434,230 of JAAFCE010005724.1, forward strand.
TACCGCATGTCGCCAGCAGGGAAAAACCACCACCAACAACCAAACACACCAACAATAACAACACTAACAATAGTGATAATAACATTAACAACAATAATAATAATGATAACAATAGCAATGATAAGTAAAAAAAAGGAAGAACTTTTTGCTGTCAGCTGTTGGTGCCCCCTGCAAGTGCCACATGGCGACTGACTAAGCAGACAGCATGCTATGCTATAGCAGACGGTATCAGTTGGGAGTGCTACGAGGTTAATCTTAGCAGCCAAAACCTCACAACAACTTCCCTACACGACAAACGCACACTACACACTGACAGCCCTACCTTATTCTGGAAACTGTGGTTTATTGCCTTGATAAAGGCGGTTTTTATTTTTGAAAAGCAGAATTTATCCTTAAAGCAGCCAAAATCGTTGAGTACGAGATAGCACACAACCAATTGCACATGCCACCTAGTGACCCTCTTCAAGTACCCATCGTGTATTTATAATTACAAATACAGCTTTAATTAATATGAATATTTGACTATTGTTTGTGTATAACATTCATCATGGCAAGGAAAATTTTGTAGAAGTGCTGGTGCTTGGTATCCCTGAGGTGCATTTGTTGCCTTTGCAGATCTAACTGCTGCCTTTGCAGTTCTAACTGCTGCTGTTTAACTGCCAAATGTTGTTTGTTCTAATTCTTGCTCCTTCTCCAAACGTTTCTCTTCCAA
>JAAFCE010005724.1:5434951-5454150 GCA_013389805.1 Trigoniulus corallinus
GCCAAACGTTGTTTGTTCTAATTCTTGCTCCTTCTCCAAACGTTTCTTTTCCAACACCTGCTGCCTCTCCTGCAATGCTAGCCACATTTTATTCTTGGTCATCTCATGCTTTGTCTTCTCTAATTCTAAGTTGCAGTCAGTTTCCACTTGCAAAACTTGCCACATTCCTGTGTTGCCCAAAATGTCTCTTGGGTATTTGCTAGGCTGGCATTTGTACCAGTGCATTTCAGAATGGAGGTACCCTATGCCATGTTCACTACCATCTCTAACAGTTGGGAATGTTCTGTCCATTCTGTTTCTGCTCCAGTTCTGCAAGTATTACATGAAGGGATAAGTTTCTATTAAAAATTATACTTCCAATAGCCCATTGTATAGTGACTATAGTGGCCTACCTGTTCACATCAACCATCTGCTCATCATTAAACTTCTTCATGAGGAATGTGTACCTGTCATGTACCTGCCTCACATTCACATCCATGTCATGGGATTCAATTATGCCCTCAACAACTTCCTTCCAGACCTTTGGGCCATGCTTCCAAGTATTGTGTGGCAGCTGATTTCAATAATGTGATATCTGCTGCCACAAAAAATCTTTTCTTTTTTGTTGGTCATTGTGGATGTGCCTGGGACATGAAATTGTTAATGACATTTATGAAATTGTCTATTAAATGGTTTCTGAAATGTGTTAGATTATGAAATGTCTGGGATAATACCAACAACAGCCTGGGATAACACCAACCTGTTATACCACCATTCACAATTTAGAAACAATTTAGGATTAGTTTTGCATGTGTGATCATATCTATTTTAATAGAAATGTACATATGCATTTTGTTTGTGCAGCATCCTTGCACAAACGAAATTGCACATCCTTGCACAAGTGAATAATTAAAATATTTAAATGAAAATAACTAAAATAAACTTTACTTCCAAAGTATGTTGAATCTTATCATTTATGTTCTCCATTCTTTGCTTTTGCTATCGCGTCGCTTCATCAGAGAAAAAAATGGCTGCTAAATCAAATTCTAAAAAGGAATGTGTGCATGTGCGATTGTTCAACCAATCACAGGCAAACGCATTTGTTGTGAGAACGGAGGACATGTATTTTTATTTTAGTCGTCCTCATGTTGAAGCAGATGGCCTGGAAGGACGAGAGGGAGCGGCCAGTTGCGTTTGACCCACCAGTTCTCGTCTGATCACTGAAGTTAAGCAATGCAAGCCCAGTTAGTACTGACATGGGTGGTCGCTCCGGAAAGCTGGGTACTGCTAATACCCAATAATCGTCGCATTTGTGTAGTGTCTGTGCAGCATATGCATTAGAACTATGCAGTGGACAGGTCTCTAATGACCTTGTAGTTGACGGGACCTTAAACACCAAAAACCAACCAACCATGGGAATGCCCACGTTGCGTGTACCTGGAAGATCCCTACTACAACCATAACATACAAAGGAGCTTAAGGGGAGAGATTAATGGACATATTAGTGACTTTTCTTGTAGCATTTTTGGCTGATGCAAGCTACATTAAGCAGATGATAATTCAACTGTGCATGTGCAAACACTGCATGCAGTAACATTAAGGTGCATTTGAATACACGCATCGCCAATTCAATGTCAGATGCATGCTAAACCGCTAACGAAAAACAAAAGGTTGACGTCATCAGTCAATAGGTGGCTCTCGTGTATTGGGCATTGCATTTTAAGTTTTGCTAAAAGTTTCAAGAAAGTAGTTTTTCCTGACTGATGTGTCTGTCCAACACCTTCTAAAATACAAGGCCTCACAACCTCTTCATGACGTCATCATGAAGTGGCAATAGGTAGGCAGAAGGTTGAGCTATTATAGCTTGTGCAGATGAACTTTTTAAAACCATTATTTACAAAAAATTAAGCTATTTTTGCTTAATGTAATTAAAACACTGTCTGTGATGCATTTTCCATATAATGAACAAAAAACCTACTAAAGCACAAATAATTCTTACTATAGAGGGACTTCACTACATACTACAGCTTATGTAGATTGTTGATTTAGCTTCACCATCATCATCATCATACCCTTAACCTGCCTGTGGCAGGGTCAGGTTTGTACTTTCCCACCAGGTCCCCATCCACCCCACTATGAACAACCTGCTCCCAAATATGCTTTGGTCTCCCCTACCCCAGGTGCTTCCAACCACCTGTAGGAGTAGCTGTATTGCATTGGACACATGCCACACACCACTTGTATGATCACTGAAGTTAAGCAACACAACCCCAGGTTGTACTAACACATGTGGCCGTTTGGGAAAGTGGCTAATATCCAAAATTTGTCACATTAGCATAGCGTCCATGCAGTTTTTGCATTAGTAGTCTGCAGTGGATGGAGCTCTAATGAACATTCCTGTAATGGATTTGTTTGTTGTTTGTTGGTTGGTGTTTTAGGGACCTTCAACTACAACATCATTAGAGCCCCCCGTCCACTGGGTAGTTCTGATGCAGAAACTGCACAGACACTACACTAATGTGACGATTTTTGCATACTAGTGGTACCCAGTTTTCCCAGATGGCTACCCATGTCAGTACTAGCTGGGGTTCTGTTGCTTAACTTCAGTGATCAGACGAGAACTGGTGTGTGCAACGCAATTCGCCACTCCCTCCTGCAATGGAGCTAATGGGCTATTCCTCCCCTCTTCCAATTACATATCCATATCACCACAGTCTACTCTTCCCTGGGGAATGGCAGATTGCATTGGACACACTAGTTCTCATCTGGTCACTGAAGTTAAACAGTGCAACCCCAGCTAATACTGACATGGGTGGCCGCCTGGGAAAACTGGGTACTGCTAACACCCAAAAATCGTCGCATTAGTGCAGTTTCTGTGCAGTCTCTGCATAAGAACTATGCTGTGTTCAGGGCTATAATGACTTTGTTGTTGAAGGGCCCTAAAACACCAACACACAACAACAACATGCAACTTCCCTGTCCCCAGGCTACCTCTGACATAATCATAATTCTATCAGCTCTCAAAATCCCATCTCAGCTACTTCTATTCAATCTATGTGACTCTTCTTCACTTACCCAACACTGCTCATATCATAACTGCCCTGTTAAACTTGGGAGTGGTGAGTTGCGTTGAACACACCAGTTCTCGTCTGATCACTGAAGTTAAGTAATGGAAGCCCAAGTTAGTACTGACATGGACGGTCACTCGGGAAAGCTGGGTACTGCTAATACCCAATAATCGTTGCATTAGTGTAGTGTCTGTGCAGTATATGCATTAGAACTATGCAGTGGATGGGTCTCTTATGACCTTGTAGTTGGTGCGACCTTAAACTCCAACAAACAACAAATAACAACCTGTTAAACTTCCATTTTAACTTCATTAGGATCCTGCTGTTACACAGTACTCAACTTGCCTGACTCAACTTCCACCACCCCATTGATTCTATGGGATATAGCTGGAATATTTAAAATGTTATGGGCACTTACCACAGAATGTTTTGATGACACAGTAGAACTCCAATTTTCTGAACTCCGACTATCCGAATCTCTCATTATCCGAATTGCTTTCAGAATTTCACAAAAAAAAAAAAATAAGAAGGAACGTACTGCAATTTGCAAAATAACGCGCGACTTGGCTGCCTGAAAACTGATACTGACTGTCAAACAGCTTACTTTGACCAAGATGTTCAGTAAGCAATGACTTTCATTTACAGTATGGTGCACATACATACTGTGCTAATGTACAGCCTTTTTAAGTATGCTTAATATGTAAAAGGTTGTGTTTTCATTTAATTAATTAAAAGCTCTTTTCATTTAAAAATATTTTTTTCCCCATTTTCAACATACTAAATAATAAATTAAATTAGACCCTCTTTTTCGGAAAAAATCCAATTATCCAATTTTTGATTATCCAAATGGGGTCTGATCCCGATTGATTCGGATAATTGGAGTTCTACTGTACACAGTGTCTTGTAATAATTGGTTTAATCCATTGTTTCTTAAGTCACACACTCACTCCAAAATTTAATCGTTTGATCACTCAATATTTTCCTTGTTCTAATTCCCTTTTCATTTTGGTACAAAACACCTCAAAACCATTTCTTAAACAACTTGTTTCTATATCTCATTAGATTAAATAAGAATTAATGCAAATATACTGAAAAATATATACTCTAACAAGCTACAAAATATATACACTAATACAGCATATGATATACCATATATCATATGCCATGTGGTGAAATGGCCCTTTTGGTGATGACGTCACAAGGCATAAGTCATGTGGCTGTGAGGCCTTGATGCTGCCTTGATGCCTTGAGGCCTTGATGCCTTTACGTGCATCCATTGATGCTGCAGGAAAACTCCCTACTGTCACTTAAGGTGCCCCATATAGGAAAAAAGATACTGTAAGAGGCATTTCTTGGAAGTTATGGGTTTAAGGGTGCAACTGCAACTTTAACAATGTTTAACATTGGAGTGTTGACAATCTCTTCTGTTGATAATTTCTTTCTTTATTCTGAATACAAAGTCACTGATTCAACCAACCATCCAACAATGAAAGTGTCTGTCCATTATAATGGGCATTGTTTAATATACAAAATTTTTGATGGAGAGACATGAATTGCATACTATACACAATAAGTGTGTTCAACAATAATAATGTGTTCTTTCAATGTGAGTCAGAAACTTTGGAAGGGACTAAGGACATTGTCCACTATTGGCATATCTTCTATAATGGGGTACATTATAATGAGGTCTGATTGTAAATCTAAAAATTATTAATACTTATTGCTAGAGTAGGAGGCAATTCCCAGGATAGGCAGTCATGGTGGTAGAAGCTGCCATCAAACTAAAAGAAAGGTGGCATACCATATGGATGAGATGTGGGAGACCAGGGATCAAACACCACCTAGATCCAGGCAAAGAAAAATGCTCGGAAGACCATTGCCCTGGCGAAGCACCAAAAGTATGAGGAGTTGCTGATGATGTGGGGGAAGGAGGGAGGAGGCACAAAAAGGACTGATGGAAAGGTGGCAATGGAAAAGTGAGGGGACTAAAGGTGAATATGCAGAAGACATGTATTTAGCTTTCAATTGGAGTTGTCAGGAACTGGAGAACAAGGTGCTGTCTAGAAGTGAGGTGATAATGTATTGCAGGAGTTTAGATATTTAGGATCAGTGTTCCAGGGAAATGGTGAAATACTTTGGTGTGTCCCATAGGATCAATACAGGATTGCTAAAGTGGAGACAGGCAAGTGAAGTTCTATGTGACCACCAGGTTCCAAAGAAACTAAAAGGCAAAGTCTACAGAACTGTGGTTAGGCCAGCTATGCTATATTGCTGTGTTGGGCCATGAGGAAGATGTGGTGCTTTGCAAAGAGATGTTGTGCTTTGTGTTTTCTGGGAGCTAAATTGTTATTCTTTTGCTATACTCAGAAGTTTTGTAATCATGAATATCTTCCATTTGTGTTAACCAAATAAATGTTAAATTAAGGGTCATCTGTCGTTTTTCTACATGTTTGTCAAAATTAAATTTATAATATAAAAATGTTTGCAGTGATAATTAACAAAAGTGGAGCATGCAGCATTCAACTGACAATGATATGATTTGCATTTTGTTTCTTTTGGGTCAGGTCACTTCAGTGTGCTGACTAATTCACTTTAATGTAACCTTCCTAGTGACTCATGTAAGCCAAGGTGCCCATTAAATTGACATGACACATGATATGATGGCAACATGACACATGATATGATGGCAACATTACAGTGATATGTGTGCCACGTTGCTTCCAAACACAGTTAGATGATTTCTCAGAGGACTAAATTCAGTAGCAATGTCAGCCTCTGATGATGAAAATGCATCAATGTTACTAAATCTAAGTATTAATAGTTATTATAGTCACAAACAACGTTTTTTGGGTGCATGCTTTTTGGAAAGAAAATGCAAAGAAATGCGGTGCTTTCAGTTTTTTTCTGGGAGCTACATTCGTATCCAGAAAAATTTCATTCCTTTTATAGAATGAGTAAATAGACATTTCTTCTATTGTTAAGAAAAATTAAACCTGCAATTCTAAAGCAAGATACAAATTTTATGACGTGTGTGACTCCAGAAGAACGTCTTTTAAGAACTAAGGTCAGCAGAAAGTTTTCTGTAAGTCAGAAGTGTGAAACAAACTACAGCAGCAGCTGATGCATAATATGAAAACATAAGTGATAATCATTGTTTACTGAATTGATTCAAGTGGTCTGAAGCAGTAAGAGATATCTAAGTCTGGGATGGCCATTGTGGACAGTGGAAGGAGTTCATTATGGTGGATGATGAGGAATTTAATAATTCTGATGAGGCTGGTGGCTTGAATTCACTAAGAATTTGTCCAGCCAAATTTAAAATTTCCCTTTAAAGGCTTGGCCACACAAAACGTGATCTGTCACAGCAGGCAGCGAACTAAATGCACCCTACACTATTACATTATGACCATCACACAGAAGGCAATCTATTTTATATCTCAGTGGGCAGTGATCCAGATGTACAAAATTACATTTTTATTGTGTGATCACATTGTCAGTTTGACAAAAGTCAGCAAACAAACTGAAATATTGATGAAATTCAAAAATATCATTACTTATTTGATGCATTGGTGTGAAAATGGCTGAAGCATGTAGTGAAATAGGCAAAGAACTGACTATTACAAGTGAGTACCTATGCATCTTTTTTATTTCTCACAAATAATAAATAACCGTATAAACACAACCCAATGCACAACTTAGAAAGTCATTAACATGCAATACTGGAGTCTAATTTCCTCCCAAACAGTTTTAGAAATGTCAAAGAACAATAAAACTTTATTGGAAATATCCAAGTGTAAATTACTGGCAAAAGATTGAATAATACATATCGTGCAGATGGATGGACCTTTCAGACTATAGTCATCGCCATGAAAGTTGACACATCAGTGGGAGGGAATGTTCAAGTTCATTTGAAACAATAGGGAACTGCATAAGTAAGTCAGTGAAGGCCACCAATTGTGATAGTAAGGGGACCTGTTACTTTACATAATAATAACACACTGATCACTGATAACATCCAAGCAATAAGCTCCCACACCTTCATAGTAAGGCACATGAGCTTTATGCCCCTTAAGTTTCCACAGTCATGGGTGTCACCTTTGCCCTTAAACAGTGGGACTATCCAACTCTCACACCAAGCAGATGGCATCTTGTCACCATTTGCTAATTTATTGAAAAGCTTCCACAGCCATGGAATTCCAGTGGTTCCCAAGGTGTGCCATACATCCACTGGGATCCTATCAGGGCCTACTGCTTTATGACCTTTCATCATTTTGAGGGCTTGGACTATTTCATCCTCACTCACTCTGCCGACTGCCTATGGGGAGCATGGACTGCTGTCTATACCTGTTGCACGTGTGTCAGCAATTAACATGCTGTGATAGTACTGTATTATCTCGTGTATAATATGCATCCGTGTATAATATGCACCCCAAATTTCAAGATTTAAGTTAATTTAAAAATCTTAATTCCTGTGTATAATATTCAGGTTACATTTGCCAGTTGGCATAGCATTGTTGTTGACATAATCATCATCACACCCTTATCCTGCCTGAGGTAGGGTCGGGCCTGCGGGTTCTAATCCTCCACTCCCGCCTAACCCCCACCAAATCTCCCATCACCCCGCATGCCTCCATGTCCCTTTGCACCACCTGCTCCCACGTCCGTTTTGGTCTTCCTCTACTCCTGGTGCCCCCAATCACCTGTTGTCCCATAATGACCCTAGTCAGTTCCTCCTCTCCCCTCCTCATCACGTGCCCATACCACCTCAACCTACTCTCTCTCATCTTTTCCGTGATGTCTCCCACCCCCGAAGCTACCACTAACATAATTGTTTCTAATTCTATCAGCTCGAGACACCCCACTCATTTGGGGCAGCATTCGCATCTTGGCCACTTGCATTTGCCTTTCATGGTTCTTCCTAGCTGCCCAACACTGAGCCATATAACATAGTGGGCCTAACGACAGTTCTGTAGACTTTGCCCTTCAACTTTATGGGGACACGGTGGTCACACAGGACACCACTTGCCTGTTTCCAATTCAGCTATCCTGCATTAATCCTATGGGTCACATCAGAATCTATCTCCCCATTGCTCTGGAAAAATGAACCTAGATACCGGAACTCTTGCACCACTGGTATCCCCTCATCCCTACAACGAATCTCACCCCCTTGCCCCTGGCCACTAAAATTGAAAGGTAGGTACTCTGTCTTCTTCATGTTCACCTTAAGACCCCCACTTTCCATTGCTGTTTTAATGTCTTGTAAGCCCTTTTGTGCATCCTCCTTGGACTCCTCAAGCCTTCCCACATCATCAGCGAATACCAGACACGGTGGGGCCCATTCCCCTATTCCTGTCAGCAGCTCATCCATTACTAGAGTGAAAAGATATGGGCTAAGAGCCGACCCTTGATGCGCGCCCACCTGCACGTTGAAGCTTGAAGTATTTCTCCAGGCTGTCCTCACCATAGCAATCGATCCATCATACATATCCTGCACTATCCTAATATTTCCTTCATTGACCCACTTCTTCCTTAAAATGCTCCATACTGTCTAGGGACACTGTCGTATGCCTTTTCCAGGTCAACGAATACTGCATGGAGGTCCTTCTTTGCTGCTCTGTTTCTCGATCATCTGTCTTGGAATGAAGATTGGTTCCATGGTGGACCTGCCAGGCATAAACCCAAATTGATTCCCCCGGACACTAGTTTGGACTCTGAGGTGACTTTCTGTGACTCTCTCCCACAGCTTCATAGAATGGCTCATAAGCTTTATGCCCCTGTAGTTTCTGCAGTCCTGGGCATCACCTTTGCCCTTGAACAGTGGAACTATCCAACTCTCTTGCCATCCAGATGGCATCCTGTCTCCATTGGCTAACTTTTTGAAAAGCCTTCCTAGCCATCTAATTCTTGTGGTCCCCGAAATGCACCACACATCCACAGGCATCTTATCTGGGCCTACTGCTTTTTGACCTTTCGTCTTTTGGAGGGCTCCAACTATTTCTACATTACTCACCCTGTCCACTGCCTGTGGAGTGAGTGGGTTGCTGTCTGTGGCCATTGCACCATGGGAAGCATTTAAGAGGCTATGGTAGTATTCCTCCCACCTTTTGATTACCTCTGCTGGTTCAAACAGGACCCTACCATTGGTATCCTTGACTGTTATGGCCCTCATAACATCCTTACTAGTTCTATCCCTGGTCTTAGCCAATCTAAAAACTGCTGTCTCTCCTTCCCTTGTCCCCAACTTTTCATATAAAGTCTCATACTTCTGGTACTTGGCCAGTGCAAGGCCCTCCTGGCATTTTTTATTGCCTGAACATAGTCTGTCTTTGACCCCTGATCCCCTATTTCCCTCCATAAATGGAAAGCTGCCTTCTTTAATTTTATTGCTGCTTCCACCTCCTCATTCCACCACCATGTCTGCCTACCCTGTGAATTGCCTCCTACTCTACCCATTCCTAGCAGTGCTTCTCCACATCTCCTAATTTTCCTAGCAACCCCGTCCCACATGGCATTTGCTGACCCATCCCAATCCCAGTCCATCTGACTGAGAGCCTCTTGCCTGAATTCATCTGCCTTGGTGGGCAACTTCCACCACCTAATGATGGATTCTCCTTTTCAGGTATGTTTCTTAACTACCCTCTTTATTAGGAATTCTATCATGAGCAGCTTATGGCCACTTTCCTTCTGAAAATCCTCACTGGGTAGTGCCCAGCAATCTTGGATTTCTGCCCTATGCTGCTCCCTAACCATGAAAAAGTCTATCTGGGACCTCCCCTGTGGGGACTGAAACGTGATTAGGTGCTTTTCCCTCTTCTGGAACCATGTGTTGGCCAATGCAAGGCCATGTGCCTTTGCCCACATGGGCATTAGTCACCCCCAATAATAAGGCACTCATTTCCCTTACCCTGTCTAATTGTGCTGTTCATGGACTGAACCACCTCATCAAACTCACTCCAAAAACCTATCTTTGTTGCATCACCCAGACCTGCTTGAGGGGCATATGCACTGATGAGGTGGAGCCCTATACCCTGCCAAACTACTGTGACTACCATTATCCTGCTACTAACTCTCTTGACAGAAGTGATTCCCTGCTGCAAGTCCTTACTCAGCGCAATGCCCACCCCATTTCTTCCTTCATCACTACCAGTGTAAATCAGTTTGTAACCCTCACCCAGGGCCCATGATCTATTCCCCTTCCATTTTGTTTCCTGGAGGAATGCAATACTGATCTTTTGATTTTTTAGGATATCCACTAGCTCCCCAGTTTTTCCTGACAGGGTCCCCCCAGTCAGATCTCCAGAACCTGCAGCAATAGAGGACTTGCTAGCTGTGGGGGGTGCCATCCAATCCCACAGGAGACAATCATCAATGGTCTTAACACCATCATTACCAAGTGAGCATAGGTCCCACAAACACTTGGCAGTTCTCCCTAAGCAACCTATACTTAACAAATTGCAGTCACAGGACTGCCAGTCAACAGAATAAACAAAAACACCTACATAAGAATACTAACAATGCTAGTAATAGTAAAAGTAATTAATAAAGTTACTATTACTATTCTATATAACGTTAAGTACTACTAATATATCATGTAATGTAATACTGTGAATAAGAGAATATAAGTACATGAGAATAAATATATATATATAAGAACAAGAGAAAAAGAAAAACGTTTGCCAAAGAAAGTTAGCACCCTTCTCCAAGTGGAGCATGGTGGTCGTCTGAGCAGACGCCACCCACGCTGCGCTAGAGTATTGTGAGAGCGCTAGGCAACGACACGAGGTTAGGGTTAAAAGCCCAAACTCTCGTGCAGCTCCCAGCAGTGACAATGGTGCCAAAAAACCTCGGCCTTCCCGTGCCCTGGACCGCCTCAGATGTCACCTGAAAAAGGTAAGTTGATTCCCTAAAATTTCCAGAAAGGCTTCCAAAAAATATTCAGAAAAAATTGGGAGCACACAATGACGAACACCTGCTGGCACGCACCACCTAGCGACCGACCTGTTGTTGACATACATGAAGTCCTAAAATAATTTCCAATTTCTAATGATTGGAAACATAAATCGGCATAAATGCATTACTCTGAAGGCATCATGGGACTAATTTTCTTTACGTGTGCTTAGTGTTCCTCTGAAAATGGCAGAAATTTCTATTCCTATGTATAATACACACCCAGACTTTGCACTCAATTTTTTGGGAAAATAACCTGCATATTATACATGAGATAATATGGTATTTTTCCCACCTTTTGATTACCTGTGCTGGTTGGAACAGGGCCCTACCATTGGGATCCTTAACCCTTATGGCCCTGGTAACATCCTTACTAGTTCTATCTCTATTTTTGACCAATCAAAAAACTTCTTTCACTCCTTCTCTTGTCACCAACATTTCATATAGAGCCTCATACTTCCGGTGCTTGGCCAGGGCAATGGTCCTCCTGGCGTTTTTCCTTGACTGAACTTTGTCTTTGAAGCTTGGTCCCCTATTTCCTTCCACCACCATGTCTGCCTACCCTGAGAAGTACCTCCTACTCTACCCATGCCAAACAGTGCCTCTCCATATCTCTTAATTTTCCTAGCCACCCTGTCCCACATGGCATCAGTGGACCTGTCCCAATCAACCTTGCTGAGGGCCTCTTGCCTGAATTCATCTCCCTTGGTGGGTAACTTCCACCACCTAATGATGGATTCTCCTTTCCATGCATGTTTTGTGACTGTCCCCCTCATTAGGAATTCTATCATGAGCAGCTTATGGCCACTCTCCTGAAAATCCTCATTTGGGTGGTGCCCAGGAATCTTGTATCTCAGCCCTGTGCTGTTCCCTAACCATGAAAAAGTATTTGCAACCTCCCTTGTGGTCACTGGAATGGGATGAGGTGCCTTTCCCTCTTCCTGAACCATGTATTGGCTAACACAAGGCCATGTGCTCTTGCTGTCTCAAGGACCTTCTGCCCTTCAGGGGTGATTGTCCCATATCTGAATCCTCCATGTACCTCCTCATATCCCAACCCCTCCTAGCCCACATGGGCATTAAAGTCACCTCCAATAATTAGGCACTCATTTCCCTTTCCCTGTTTAATTGTGCTGTTGACTGACTGTACTACTTCATCAAAGTCCCCCCAGAATCTGCTTTAGCTGTGTGCCCCTGGCCTGCCTGGGGGCATAGGCCCTTATGAGGTGAAGCCCTTTGCCCTGCCAAACTACTTTAACTAACATTATCCTTCTGCCAATTCTCTCAACTGATGTTGTCCTCTGCTGCAATTCTGTATTCAACACAATGCCCACCCCATTTTGCCCCTCCTCACTACCTGTGTATATAAGTTTGTACCCTTCTCCCAGCATCCGTGATCTATTGCCCTTCCACCTGGTCTCATGGACAAATGCTATGTTAATGCATCTGTGCTTGAAGGTGTCTACTAGTTCCCCAGTCTTCTCTGAAAGGGTCCCTACTCTGACCCTGACTCCTTTAATATTTGTGACACCTCTGACATGGGGTACCTCAATCAAATGTCCAGAAGCTACAGCAATAATAGCAGGGCTACCTGTGTGGGGGCTGACATCCTACCCCACAGGAGACAATCATTAAAGGTCTTGACATTGCCAAGTGAGTGGAGGTCCCACTCTTACCTGGCAATTTGCAACACAACAGAACACAACACAGTAGTCACACAGAACAAACTAACTACTAGCACATTTTTGCAACAAGGCACTTATAAAATACATACTATGGATGAGTGCATGTAAAATGAGATTTAAAAATAGATAATACTATATATTAATAATGTACCTAACTACTGAGTAATATTACTAATTAAATCCTTAAAAACTACCAAAGTTATTAAATTAATAAACAGCCTTAATTAGTATTATTTAAATAGTATTAATTAAATTAATAAATTGCAGTGTGTGTAGTTGGTACCCTGCTCTGATGCAGCTCAGTGTCTGTCAGTGCAGATGACACGTGTGCTACACCAAAGCCCACCAGGGGGTGCAAGAATAGCATGAGGTTATGCTTAAACAGCCAACCTCACACTAAGCTCTCTCACCGTTTTTTGGGCCCCAAACACCACAGCCTTATACTTTGTTTGCACTACAGCTTGAGGAGGTTTAGGCTTATGCACCTTCATGCTTCACATCTAGATAAAGCATGTTGTCCAGGAGTGAGCAAGGATGTAACTAGTCAATCAAAACGATGGAGGAGAGTAAAATAAGTGACAGTTTGATATTAAGGATGCAACTGCAATTTCAACTGTAAAGACAAATTTCATCCAACCAAGCAAAAATTCTGAATCTTTTAAGAGTTCAAAAGCATAGAAGGAAACAAATCCAACACCTTGTGCTTCATTATTTTATATGACAGTCACCTCAATGCTGGATGCATGAGAAAGCAGGTGAATGGTGGGAAGTTGCTCAAATGTATAGCAACAGGCAGTGGAAAGACAATTTTATGGTTGGCAAGGAAGTGTATAGGGTGTTGTGCGATAAACTTAATGTGATGCAAAGAAAAGACACCAGATTTCTTAAATGTATACCACTAGAGAAATGAGTGACCATAAGTCTGTATACTCTTATCATCAACAGCTGAGTACAGAACAATTGCCCATTTATTTGGAATGGGGAAAGTTCTGTTTGTGAAATTGTGAAGAAATTCTGCCTGGTCATGGTAGGATGACCTAATGTATGAAATGATTAAATTTCCCAGTACTAAAGAAGAATTTGTAGAGATTGTTAGAGACTTTGAAATCCAGTGGCAATTTCCACAGTGTTTTGGGTGAATTGATGGGACACATATAGAAGTAAGTCCACCCAAAGAACATGCTGTGGATTTTTATAATTACAAAGGGTATTGCAGTGTTGTACTGTTAGCAGTATGTGATGCTAGTTATAAATTCACCTACATAAATGTGGGGTGTCCAGGAAGAAATAATGATTCACATGTGTTGAAAATGAGTGACTTATGTTTATTAATGACAAATAATATATTGCTTGAGTCGAGCAAACAATTTGGCAATGTGAAAGTGCCTCTTCTTTTAATTGGAGACTGTATTTCCACTGATGACCACATTAATGAAACCCTTTGCAGAAAGTAAGCATTTGCCAGATGTTAATGTAAAATTCAACTACCATTTGTCAAGAGTACGACGTGTGATTGAGAATGCATTTGGTTGGTTAAAAGCACGATTTCGATGCTTAAGCAAAAGATTGGAGTGTAACATGGAAAACGTTCCTGCGGTTGTTCAAACCTGCTGCATTCTACACAATCTCTGTAAACTCAAAGGAGATCAATGTGATCAGAACTGGCTTGCTGAAAATGGGCTTGGTAATGAAGATGTTGTCACAATCCAAGGGAATAGCAATATACCTGCCATGCAAGTTAGGCAAGCCTTGGTAGACTATTTTAGTGCTCTCATGTGAAACTGCCAGTAATTTTACAACCTACAAAAATTTTGTAAATCTATCTTTATTGCTTTTTATTTCTTTCCATAAACTTTTCAAATAATGCATTAAATGCCACTTGATTCTCAACACTTTAAGATATTCATTCTGTTCTTTAAATAAACTGACTATTTGTTTGTCTACTTCTTCTACTTCTTGCCAATGATGATGGAGCTCAGAAAGCACTCTTTGCATCACAGATGCTTTCCAAGATTTTTCATGTTGTTGCTGCAACAGAATTCACTTTTGTGATGGGAGCTCTTGCCATCCTGAAGAGGATGGAGTTGATGACTGAGTCTGCAGAAATGGAACTTGTATCAACATCCACAGTGTCTACAGTATTAGGTGTCGGTAGATTGAAAGACTCTGTACTGTCTTGCTCAGTCCCAACCTCATGCTGTTCATTATCTAGGATAAAAAGAAAATGATACATAAATTTAATTACAAAGTTTGGTAAGACAGGAAATGGAAAGACAATAGCAACTGAAACATTTTAAGGTTTGTACCATCAGGCAGTGTTTCTTGAGTACTTTCTTTTTCAAAGACATCTGCTTGTGCCAGAAATACTTGTGACTCATGCATTAGCTTGTCATCGTTAATGGGAAAACTACCCAAAATTTCTTTAATGGATGAAATGAAATGCCATTTTGAAATGTTGCCACCACTGGGTCCAATATTTCTCTTTTCAACCCTGGAAAATGTATTAAAAACATTTAATGTGTTTTCACTATGTGATGGTGAAGTGCACAAATTATGAATACTTATTCATTCTTATAAAAACATATATTTATTATTTATAAATATGATAGGTCAACACATTATAAATATATAGACCCACTTATTTGATGCAAATGCATTTACCAACCACTCATACACAGCTCATACTTGTTGCCTAAACTGCACCAATAGGGACGTTGAAAATTAGTTGGAAGGAGTGCTACAAATTACAAATACGAATTATGAACTCGTTCGTATTTGTAATTGTGAAGGGACGTTGAAATGGGATGTCCAAAGCGAATGTCGCCACCATTGGTAAATGGTCGCACTCATTGCAAAAGACTATGTGCTACGGTGTGCTAATCCCATTGCAGGTTGTTGGGAGATCATTTTTTCATGCAATTTATTGATTTTAATGGTTTCATAATTTAAATTTACTAATTATACTTTTAAGCTTTATTTGAACTGTCTTAAATATTTTCTGGATTTTGTATTTTGATTAATTTTCCACATTAAACATTGTTAACGATCAGGTGTCTTTGTTTTTAAAAATGGCTGCCTCATGCTGCTGTATAGGTTCATAGTGCATGTGCAAGGGTGTGGCCTATTCAGTGCCTTCCGAATCTTAACTTGGAGAAAGTTACGATCATGAAGGCTTCCAATCGTTGAAAAAGTTGGGGGTTGAGTGGGAGGCACAACTACGCTAGACACACCCTGTTTCGTATTTCGAATGCATAATTTGTGTTTCATGTTGAATTATAAGTTGTGTCCCTAATGTTGAATTATAATACAGTATGGTATGTTAATATTAGCATATTTTTAGAATTATATTATATACTGTACTTTATTATATTTGCATTGTTTTTATTTTGTCTAATATGTAGATATACTGCATAGGGTGAAATATTCATATTTGTAGATAGTAAGTGATATTCACCAACCTGTATTGAGCAGTCAGATTCTTTATTTTTCTTTGACACTGCCAGTCTCTTTTGTATCCATATTGCTTCAATTCTTCACTAATTGCTTCATACACTTTTTGATTTCGTTTTGTTCAGCATAAATCTTCAATATTGGCCTCCAGATCTGGATGAGAAGGAAAATCTCCTCTTCATTCCATATTTCCCGCTTCATGCTAGTGGCCGCCTTTTTAATTTTAGTGTTTTCTGCAATGCATTGTGGGACTTTCAAATTAGATAATGCTTTCAGTCTAGTTTGAAAAAGTCGCCTCAGGCGATCTAGTTTCAAATCACTCAATCCATTTTGACTTCAAGCTGCACTTACATTTTCAATCTTGATCTAAACGTTAAACCAGATCGAAAGTGTAAGTGCAAAAGGGGTATTACCTGACCCAGAAATTGAGGGTGTTTACCTTGAAAAAGGCAGTTCTTTTAATGCTGAGTTGTCTTGAGAAATATTCCCCAAAAGCATAAGTTGGCAGAGCACAAGAAGTTGCATGGACCAACACATACACCACCTAGTGGTACAGTGGTCAGTCTTTCGATCTGACACCCACACATAAACATATGCCTAAAATGGCATATCATTATATGTCCAAGGCTGCCGATGAAAGGTTCTGAAAATGTTCCCTATGTGGAAATACTCATCATCATTAACCCTTATCCCACCTGAGGCAGGGTCGGGTCTATGAGTTCTAACCCCCACCAGGCTCCCCTCCACCCCAAACGTCTCCATGGTCTGTTGTACCACCTGCTCCCATGTCCGTTTTGGTCTTGCCCTACTGGCGCCAACAATCACCTGCAGTCCCATAATGGAGAGAATAACTTCCTCCTCATCACATGCCTGTAACACCTCAAAATACTTTCTCTAATCTTTTCTGTGATGTTTCCCACCCCCAAGCTACCATTAATTAATTGGATGCCTTAATGTGATTGGATCAAGCTACCATTAATGTTTAGAATGCTCTTGGCTCATGACACCTCACTGATGTAGTGTAACATTCACATCTCAGCCACTTGCATTCTCCTTTCATGGTTTTTCATGACTGCCAAACACTCTGAGTCATACAGTTGGCCTAACAATCTGCATTGCAATTTGGCATTTGATGAACATTCAGCACATCTTCCTTGACTTGCCTGAATCA
This sequence comes from Trigoniulus corallinus, assembly GCA_013389805.1. Lineage (NCBI taxonomy): Eukaryota > Metazoa > Arthropoda > Diplopoda > Spirobolida > Trigoniulidae > Trigoniulus > Trigoniulus corallinus. Next base: position 5,452,252 of record JAAFCE010005724.1, read on the forward strand.
AGTAGTGGCTATCTATTTTGCATTGAGATGTTGGAATATGAACTTTGGGGCCCATTCAGATGACATTTCTTCTTGGCTTTGTGTTAAGAAGTGCTAATGTCACCTCTCTATGAAATTCCAAGTGGTCCATCATTTCTGGCATGGCTTCATGTAGCGTTTTATACACTATCCAACTTGCAACTAATGCGATGTTCAAAGCATTTGTAAAAAGATTCCACCACTACTTCTTGTTTCTAAGTTTTGGTCTATAGCTTCCCACCATTCTATCCAAAACATCAACCCCACCCATAAAACAGTTATATTTATGAATCAGATTGGGCTGCTGGATATCAATTTTTTTGCTCTTTTCACTAGAATATCTTTTAGCACTGCACATTGGCTCATGTGTATAACAATTTGAAGTAGCAGTAACCATGGAGTTATCATTCCACCTGTGCAAAATCACAGAACCATCATTTTTATAGTCAAAATATCCTCTTTCCTTTTTCTTTACTTCTTTTGAGATCACCAATGGGCAGTTTTTTACCCTGTTTTCTCTTATTGTCCCAGCTGCTTTGATTTTTCCATTTCCTAAATCCTGTAACAATTAATTGGAGGTAAAAAAGTTTTCAAAATATACTTCTATTTCTTGTGGTTCAGAGAGGATGCTGAGAAGATTGTTGACAACTCTGCTTCCAAGAGGGCCAACTTCATTTTTATTTTTTCCAGCATAAATTTCCATTTTGTAAGGATACCCATTAGCTGCACAAATCATCCATATTTTATACCTAAATCTTATTGGCTTTCCACGTATAAACATCTTGCAACTATGATGACCATAATATGGAACCATTGACTCATCCATACTTTAAAAATATGATTCTTTTGAATTTAATTCATCATACAGTGGTTGAATTTTTGCCAGCTTATTGTCCTTTTCTAGTTTTGAATTATCCATTACATGAAAATTCTTTTTTAGTTCTCCAAATATTCTTCTGGACATAGTGTTTGCAACAATAGGAACAGAAATGTCTTCTGCTGAACCCCAGTAAAATTCTTCAGATGGAACTCTGTGGTAACCACTCAACAACAACAACCCAAAAACCTGGTCAATTGTGGTTTGACCACAATCTGATCTTCGGTCTGACCAAATCAATTGACCAAAAGGGGTCGCAAAAATGCTGTGGTTTGAAAATTTGGGACCCATGACAATGTGATACCCATAAGTGGAGAGCTATGTTGTAACAGAAAACGTGATAGCAGTTTAATACAAATACTTCAGCAATTGCCAATGTAAAAATGGATCCCATAGTTTCGTTTTTTATGAGGCATATTCAGTTAGAAGAAGAAGATGAAATAATTTTCAGTGATTTAGCAAGAATGAACAGTAGTATAGTAGTGCCTGTGACATTTAATATTTTGAGACAAAGTGAGTGCCCTGAGGTTAAAAATGAGTGCCCTGAACTTGAAAACGAGTGCCCTAAGCTGGAAAATGAGTGCCCTGAACTTAAAAATAAGTGCCCTAAGCTGGAAAATGAGTGCCCTGACTTAAAAATGAGTGCCCTGAACTTAAAAATGAGTGTCTTGACCTTAAGAACGAGTGCCCTATGCATAAAAAATCAGTGCCCTGAGGTTAAAAATGACTGTCCTGAACTTAAAAAAGTGCCCTAAGCTGGAAAATGAGGGCCCTGAACTTATAAATAAGTGCCCTAAGCTGGAAAATGATTGCCCTGACTTAAAAATGAGTGCCCTGAACTTAAAAATCAGTGCCCTGAGCTGGAAAATGAGTGCCCTAAGCTGGAAAATGAGTGCCCTGACCTTAAAAATGAGTGTCCTGACCTTAAGAACGAGTGCCCTACGCATAAAAATGAGTGCCCTGAGGTTAAAAATGAGTGCCCTGAGGTTAAAAATGAGTGCCCT